>JAXCGZ010007588.1:0-47500 GCA_037179515.1 Halocaridina rubra
ACAGATAAAGTATGCAAAAAGGTTACAGGAACATTAATGAACTTATCACTTATAAAAGACAATTTTGAGACTACCACTCGAATAACTGTTGTTGAATCTCTAGCCCTAAGTCACATTAATTACTGCACAACTGTTTGGGGAGCTACCACTAAGACTCAGATAAACAGAATACAGAAGCTTTAATTTTGCAGCTCGAGTTGCCCAGGGAGGAATAAGAAAATATGACCACATCACACCAGCTCTCAATAAACTTGGGTGGCTGCGGGCAGAAATAAGGTCGCTTATGCTATTTATGTTTTTGTATTCAAAATTTTGGACCATCATTATCCTAGCTGGCTATTTGATTTAAAAACAGTCAGGGATATAAGGGGAACCAACACAAGCCAGAGCAGTGAGCTCTTGATTCACAGAACAAACTACATTTAATTTAACTATATGTCTAACCCTCTTATTTATTAGTTTAATTACTTGTCTACTTATAAGTTACTATTAATGTTTGAATAACCATTGTACAAAATGGAAATAAATGTTTTTGTTTTTTGTTTGTTTTTTGTCTCTCTCTCTCCTCTCTCTCTCTCTCTCTCTCTCTCTCTCTCTCTCTCTCTCCTCTTCTCTCTCCTTCCTCCTTCTCTCTCTTCTCTCTCTCTCTTCTCTCTCTCTTCTCTCTCTCTCTCTCTCTCTCTCTCTCTCTCTCTCTCTCTCTCTCTCTCTCTCTCTCTCTCTCTCTCTCTCTCTCTCTCTCTCTCTCTCTCTCTCTCTCTCTCTCTCTCTCTCTCTCTCTCTCTCTCTCTCTCTCTCTCTCTCTCTCTCTCTCTCTCTCTCTCTCTCTCTCTCTCATCCTTTTACCCTTTACATACAGAACAATGCTTTTTCTCTATTTGACAGAAAATTATGATCATTAATTCTTTTTAGATTTCTTTGCAAATATGCTAGATGATAAGTGGGCTCAAGTTTTAGTTCAAATAAGTTTTTGCATGCTGATATTGCATAAATACTGATAAGACATCAGTTGAACTGACTATTGTATGAGTTTTCTGCCACATATTGTAACTGTTTTAGGAAATTTATAAAGCTCCCAGTGACAAATTGGGCAACCAAAAGGTTGATGACTATGCTCCTATACAGATATATATATATATATATATATATATATATATATATATATATATATATATATATATATATATATATATATATATATATATATATATATATATATATATATATATATATATATATATATATATATATATATATTATGAATGCAGGAATTTGAATAGCCAAAGGACACAGTAGCATCGTTGTGAAGTATGAGTGTAAGACTTTGTTCTTACTTCGAAATGCCATTCTCAATTGCACATGCGCTGCTGTTCCTGAGTAGTGATGTTGTTATTATATTGGCTGTTATTGTTACTATCATTCCATGGCCTTTTGCATAGTTGTTGTTTTAGTAAATGCTATCAGCAGTAACCAAATGATCTGTATTTTTTTATCTTGAGTTAATGCTTGATGTTACTGTAGCCACTGCTAATAAGAGTATTTCTTTAGTGGCTGTTCTCAGCTTTTCATGACTGTTCTTTTTTGATATCTATAGTAATGTTATGTATCAGTTACTCAGCTAAGTCCTAAGTATCTTGGAATAATAATCTAATGGTTTATACACATACTTTCCATTACCACCCTATTTCCAGGCAGCCCCAACCTGCAATTTTCAAATTTGATTTTCACAGACCAGTCCCTTTTACCCATGGGAGAGATTGCAAGCACCTGCAGATGCAGGGAGGCGAAGAATACCTTCTGGATGCCGATACAAGGCCTTTGTTTGTACCCAGAGGTCATATGTATTCCTTCTGCATTTGTATTAGCGACATTAGGCTCTAATTTCCGGCCTTGGAATCTACTTCAGGCTGTGTTCGTATTATTCAGCTATTGAAGGGAGATGCGCCTTATTTGAGGAGAAGCATGAGAGGTGGTCGTGATCCTAGAACCACCTCAACAGTTGCATGAAAACGGGCGGGAGGGGTTCCGGTTGATCCGGTTGATGCATCGATGCCTTCCCTTGGTCAGGCAGGTCTCCAGATAAGAAGAGGATTCGTGGAATGTGTTATAACCCGGGCCTACCTCAAAGTTGTCAGGCGAAGGTTCCTGGAAATTAGAAGTGACATTGCAAGTCCTAGCAATGATGACTCACTGGGGGGCTGGGGAAATGAAAATCCCTGAAAAAATAAAAAATAAAAAATGGGAAAGAAAGAATCCCCATACATATCATAACTTTAGTGAAAAGAGAAAGAAAGTGTATGGAAATCCCTTATTAGTTAAATCACAAAGTATTTTCCCCCGCATATTAGAACTGAAAAAAAAATGGGAAAGAAAATATCCTCACCGTCTTTGACCACGAGTTGCAAAGAATCTTGTATTTTTTTTTCTTCTAGCTTTAAGATAATTTTAAACGAAAAAACCTCAGAATCTCCCTTAGATCTAAGTTTATTAGAATAAGTGCCATTTATAAATTGTACAATTTGCAAAAATCATAAGTTGTTTTCTGCTTAAATATTATCATTGTTTTGAATCATGATTTAATCTTTATGTTCATTGAGTTCGCAGAAGAATCCACTCTTCATTTAGTTCTTGGGTTGATGGGTGGTATGCAGATCTTTGTGAAGAAAAATCATACATGAATGTGTTTTTTATTATGTTCATTGAGTTCTCCTATCAGTTTGTCCTTGAATAGTAATTACATATTGTAATTGTGAAAGTTTTTAACTTTTCACGCCATGACAAATGTTTTGTTTTAAAAGTACTTGCATACATCATGTTCAAATGTATTGTGTACTGTTTGATTAATGAGATATCTTAATTAGCTATTCTTAAGTAAGCTTGCCAATGCTTACTAGCTATATATTGCAATTGAGAATACTTAAGTTTGATTTTGTGATTTTAATTACAATACTTATTATAAAGAACAAATTTTTCTTTGTCAGCTTTTTGCATAGTAATTCTGATATTACTGTAATCTGTTTAGATAATGGTATGAGATTGTAATAGTTTCATAAGTCAATTTCTTAGATAGTTCTGCCGTGTTATTGTAAAATAATGATAGTTAGAAAATTATAAGGCTCTCATGGAAGTTGTTATGCTTAATCCAAAATATTGGAGATATTTCAGTTTGGTGGTGGGGAGTGTAGTAAGGCATATTATAGATGCCTATAGCCTCACAAGGCATTTCATAGATGCCTATAAGTGCCAGATGGCAGTGACGCACTCGATACCCACCGACCTCCACGAGTAGCAACAGAGCCCAGTCAGTTAGAGTTCAGACCTTGCCAGGGGCAGAAGTCACGTCCACAGCATAGCAGTCTCCCCCTTTTGGGTGGGAATCGGAACTGTATGAATTGGAGCTCTGAGGAATTAACTGTTTGTCTAAATAAACGCCTGTAAAGAAGATGCTTATCTTTTATCACCAACCACGCTACCAATAAATATATATATTAGAAATGCAGGTGAAAAGAACAGCCAGTGAGTGAGAATTACACCACGACACCACAATCATCATCAAAGGAAAATATTGTCGTCAATAATAAAAATAATAATAATAATAATAATAATAATAATAATATTAATAATAATAATTAGAAGAAGAAGAAGAAGAAGAAGAAGATCTAAGGAGAATTTTTGGAATAGGCATCATGAACGTAATGCAGAGGTATATTAAAACCCAACAGAGAATTGGATATTCATTATACATCTTTTATAATACCTTCACATCAGACAGGTCATTACACTCTCCATCTCTCTTTATCTTTACTTTATATATCTTCATCCCAGGCCCAATAAAGGCTGTTTAAGTTTATTATTTTTTGGCAAGTCCTGGTGTCAATCATTTATTCATTTATTTTTTTTTTGTGCTCGCCAAAAAAATTCGCGATGCATTGAATTTGCGAAAGGTGAACCGCGATATAGCGAGGGTTCACTGTACTTCAGAGAAGTTTTCTCCTATTGACCATGAAGGATTGAGAAAACATATAATACAGTACAGTAATCCCTCCTTTATCGCGGGTGTTACGTTCTGGGACCACCCACGATAGGTGAAACTCCGCGAAGTAGCAGCATCATATTTTACATTTAATTTTAGCTTTATAAACGCTCCCTGCACTGCTAACAACTCACCCTTTACTTTATGAATGACAGCACGCAAGCGTAAAGTTATATGAGTGTGACAGGTAAGTTTACCATAAATAACAGTGCGCAAGCGTAAAGCTATATGAGCGTGATAGGTAAATTTACCGTGAATAACCTATACGTACTGTACAAAAATAATACCTATAATAATAACACATTACAGTATATTTATAATAACAATAATGATAATACACTAACTTTACGAGACTAACATGTGAGAGCAGAGAGGGGTACAGTAATGATGACGATGAGGGTGATGATGTTGTTTACATACTGCACAGCCGATGACAGCGCGAAGGGCACACACGTAATAACTGAATGGGTGAGGCGAGACAAGGGAAGATGCTGGAAGAATCAAGCTTCAATCAAAAAGCCAATCAGACCCCAGGATACAGAACACAATTCTGTGATTAGTCGTCTCCCACCCATCAGCCAATATCATCCCGTGTACTATCTCACGTAGGTGCGACCCTTTGTGTTTTCCAAGACGCAGATATCTACGATGCACATACTGTACCGGTATCGTATTTTATATGGTGCAGTACTGTGAGTTGCATGTTTAAATATGTATTTTACTATTTTTTACTGTTTTATTATTCTTAGGCTAAGAAATAGTTTTTTTTAATAGAATAATGAAATTACTGGAAATTTAAATATTTCCACATATTGTGGATTCCCCCGATATACCCAGAAAATCTGCGATATAAAATACATACGCTCGCCATAAAAACCCGCGATGCACTAAATCCGCAGAAAGTGAACCACGATATAGCGAGGGATTACTGTATATGTCAATGAGCAGGGTATAAACTTATATTTTACTGTAGCAATTTTATATGCTGCTTATTATTCTGTTTGTTTTTAGGCATCAATTCAAACAACATGAATATTTTTTATGCTCTGATGCCATATAAAAAATCAGCACGCAAGGCTATATTGTCGGCCTACCTTTTTACTCTCCAAATTGAAAAAATAACGTATTGCATTTTTGAGTGTTTTATCATTGAATATTTGCTTGTTCTTTTAGCTTGCAACCGCTGTATGTTAGTAAATATCTTATAATTTTCTAATACGTGGGAAACACTAGTATATCACCAGTTAAATTATATATGAAAAAAGTAATAATTTTCTCATCTGGCTTATTCTTTAAAGAATTTTAAATTTTAGTGTAACGAGTGAAAGTCCTTTATATCTTGTGCTTTATAGCTATAATTGCTTCACAATAATTTCTAAGTTGTTAGAATATTTTTAAATCAAATATGTGCCAATTCACTGTAACTTAAGAGACTGACTGCAAACTTAGCCAAACTTATGAACTTAATGCTAAGCTTAGTAGAACAACAATAAATGTTTTTTTTTCCAAAGAATTCATGATAGACAAAGTATAATTTTATGTGCTTGTATTGTTTTGCAGTTTTATTTTGTAAGAAATCCCGGTATGTATATCTGCTAAATGGACCCTTGAATGAATATATTATTACGCATAGGCAATTGTTCATTCAGCCATTTTGTGTTTTCTTTATATGGTTTATATAATTTCATTTGAAAACATCTTAATGTTTGTACAGTTTACTCATACTTTGATATTTTATAATTGTTTTAATTTAAAATTCTTAATATCTATATTTTTTCTTCTTTTCTTAGATTGGCCTTACTCTGTACTATTGTGTTTAACATTATTACCTATTTTAAAATCCATACTGTTTTTTGTTTTAATAGCTATATTGTACTAACTGGTATTATTATATGGGTAATGTATTTTTTATTTTACGACATAATTGATTTGAGCAATCAAGGAATTAATGTATGTTATAAACAATATGAAAAAGATTTTGTTTTGCCATTAACGTCATACTCTGCTTAGAAATTCTTTTTCAGTTACTTGCTGCTATCCTAATCTGCAAGATATTTGACTCTTGAAAAATTTCTTTTTGCGTGAAACTTAGTCAATCTCATGATCGTGTACTGTTTGTGTGCTGAGAAGTTGTCTGATCATATAAATTGCAAATTTCTGTGTGGTACATTTTATAGCTACGGCCAAAATACTGAGCAAAGGAAAATTCAGATACTTTAATTACTGTGACAAATAAAAACTTATTTTATATGAAGGATTTAAATAACATATATCAATGATATATGCTATTTCCTCTTCTAAAGAAAGGTTTTTATCAGTTCACGTGATCCAGTGAAGGCTTTACATGCTTGACAAAGTGCCTATTTTTATATACACCTTGTTCCTTTTATACGCGATTTTTTTATTGCGAAATTGCAATGACGCCCCCCAAAAATAATAGTAAAAAATTCGGAATTCGCGAATAACGCCCCCCCCAAAAAAAAAAAAAAAAAAAAATTTTTTTTTTTTTTTAATTGTGACAACAGGATGGACCAAAAAATGATAAAATAAAACAGCCTTTGTCAGGCTGTAAAGAGAAACAGATGGAGAGTGTAATGACCTGTCAGATGTGAAGGGATTATAAAAGATGTGTAATGAATATCCAGCTCTCCGCTGGGTTTTAATATACCTCTGCATTACTCTCATGATGTCTATTCCAAAAATTCTCCTTAGATCTTATTATTATTATTATTATTATTATTATTATTATTATTATTATTATTATTATTATTATTATTATTATTATTATTATTATTAACAATAATTTTCCTTTGATGATGATTGTGGAGATTATTATTATTATTATTATTATTATTATTATTATTATTATTATTATTATTATTATCATTATTATTATTATTATTATTATTATTATTATTATTATTATTATTATTATTATTAATATCATTATTATTACGAATTTGTAATTAAACCATTATTTTTACAATAAATAATGTAGTTTTGATTAAATGAACAAGAGTTAATTAAAGATCTCTCTCTCTCTCTCTCTCTCTCTCTCTCTCTCTCTCTCTCTCTCTCTCTCTCTCTCTCTCTCTCTCTCTCTCTCTCTCTCTCTCTCTCTCTCTCTCTCTCTCTCTCTCTCTCTCTCTCTCGTTTCACTTACATTATATAGAATATATTTATATTAAAAGGAGAATAGTCTTACAAACAACGCATACATCAGTTACTTTACAAGCTGATGAGTCGTTTGGGGCAGCAAATGATAAATATAATAATGCACTTTTAATAAAAACGTTAATGAGTTAAAAGACCGTTAAATTAATTTCCTTTCCACGAATCCTTTGTAATGTCTCTCTTAAACAGGAATTAGGTAGAAATTTTTCATCTTATTATGTAAATACAATTATTGCTGTAGTCTTAATCGCGTTCGTTACAGTGCTCATTTTAAAGGTAATAAACCTAAGTTTTAATTCGTTTTTTGTAAAGAAATGAGAGAGAGAGAGAGAGAGAGAGAGAGAGAGAGAGAGAGAGAGAGAGAGAGAGTAATTGGATACATTTTATTAACAAATTTGTTATTCAGAAACCAGATACAAATGTAAAAATGGAAGGAGGATGCAAAACACGTGTTCTGAAAATATTAAGAACATAAGAATAGGGGACACTGCAACATGCTTACTGGCACACACGAGGCAGTTCCATTTTCGAATGATATTTTCAGCATGTCTAACCTATTCTATTCTACTCTACTTATTTATTCTATTTTTCTTTTTATGATTTTTCTAATAAACACTAATCTATTCATACCCACCCTACCTCTGTCATATGTCTATCTAATCTACATTTGGAGGTGTCTAAGGCATTGGCATTTATTATCCTACTAGGAATACTCTACGGTATTACCAAGCCAATTTTCACCAATTTCCCTTCTGAACCTAAATTTATCAAGATTAAATCCATTACCCATTAGGAGTTCTGGTTTGATCATGAATTTTTAAAACTTTATTAATATCACCCTTGTTAATCCCTTTAAACCATTTATACACCTCATTCATATCCCCCCTAACTCTGTGCCTCTCTAGAGAATGTAGATTAAGTTTTTTTAACCTGTCATATGGTAGATTTAGGCATTGCATAATTAATTTTTTGTTTTTGTTTTTTAGTCTGGCTTTGGCTATTTATAATTCTTATTTTATCTTTATATACATTTGCAGAAGAGGCTCGTTCTCCTGCATCCTTCTCCTCTTCTACCACATAAGTTACTTGCTCACTGCCTCCATGCATGTCCCAGTGTACTGTATAACTGTTGCCCACTGCATAATAGAGTAAAGTATAGTAATGTATGTTAATTTCTAGCTGTAAAGTGAATATGAATATCTTTTGTATACTCTTAAAAATAGATACAGGGCTTTCTGCTTTGCTTTGTAGTAATAAAATATTTTTTTTACTTATCTTATATCTTTGGCATGGTGTGTCTATGTACGGTTTGGAACGTATCTATGCCCTTTATCATTGTTTCCTATGGAAAATAACTCGTTTTTTCACGCAATTTTCCATTTACACGACACTTCTGAGAACCTATCTAGGCGTTATTTTGAGAACAAGGTGTATATATATTGTTTTGTTTTGCATAGTGTGATGTTTTTGCCTTCTAATGGAATTTTACTCTTCCATCCAGTGGACTTATGTATTTTACTATTTGTAATAGAGTATACCATAGGTTTTGTGTAGGAGGTCATGATATGACTAATCTTCAGAATATAAAAGGAAGATTTTCATGGCTATCTTATTACAGAAAGTCCACAGAAATACAGCTTTAAAATATATAATGATCTTCAGAGCATCTGTTTTGCTTTCCGTCATGCAGGCCAAGAAGCCACCCTTGATCTAAGGATGCGAGAAGATGCTCAAAAGTGAGCAGGTTACTTAATTGTTATTATTTAGTGCACACTGCTTACAGCTGGAGAGAAACAACTGTGAGATATCGAAGATTGACTTTAAAATCAATGAATAGTAACTTAGATTCCTGATTGCTATTTCAGAGATCCCACCACAGCTATAAAAGACAATGATAAGACAATCGCCTATCTCCTTAGATTTTACCCCTCTTCCTGACTCATCCATTGGAGTTCAGTCTTATGATAATAGAATATATGACAAAGTATTTGCTTAAGTTATGTAGCCACCTGTAGATGGGAAATAAGGCATATGCTGCAGTTAATATTGTTTATCAGTTTTCATTATAAGAGGTGTATAAAGACTTTATATGACTGTATATATTTTAGTATCAACAGAGCATTGTATTTGAAACAGTGATTTGTTGGTATTCGAGGTTTATAAATATGTGTAATTCATGTGACTGATTTAGTGCTTACACAATGTAGCATTACCAAATAAGTTCAGTTTTGAACTTCTTGTATACCGTAATGAATTACTATAAAGGTATTGATGACATACTTGAAACAACACTTTCTCATTTCTATATCTCTTGATCATTATATAAATAGTGTGACAAATTACTAGCATTCCACAATCAACCGAACTGAATTAGCATGAATGAATGAAATAATTATCACTTTAATATCCGTATTGAATATCCAACCTATTCTTGTGGTAACTGTAGTATTTTAGAATTGGCAAGTTGTTAAGGAAGCCACACAAAGGCTCTCTACTTTTGTGTATGGTATATGACTTAAATTCTTGGTGAGTCCTTGATTCTCTTGATAAAGGAACGTCTTGAACCATTGGACATGATTACTATTCATCTGTAAAGCTACAGACATAAGAGTTTAACTATCTCAGAGCAAATTCTTATTCGGAGGGAATGACAATTTGAATACAGTAATACCTCGTTTATCGCGGGTGTTCGCTGCTGGGGCCACCCACAATAGGTGAAAATCCGCGAAGTAGCATCACCATATTTATTACAGGTATTTTACATTTATTTTTACCTTTACTGTATAAACCCTCCCTGCACTTTATTAATAACAGCGTGCAAGCGTAAATTTATACGAGTGTAACAGGGAAGTTTGCCATAAATAAAAGCGCGCAAGAGTAAAACTATATGAACTTGAATGACGTGATGATGATGTTTACATACTGCACAGGTGCTATGACCCTCTTTGCTGTTTTGTTAAAAGTAAGAGTCGCTGTCTTTCTGATATTCACCTTTTCCTTCTTGATGTAGTGAACAGTAGATTCGTTGATGCAGAAACGGCGGCTGACAGCCGAAAAACTTCTTCCTTCATTCAGCATATCTAACAGTTTTACCTTATCTGCTATGGTCAACATCTTTCTTTGCCACTTAGCTTCACTACCAGAAGGCTTGGAAGATGAAGGACGCTTGGGTTGCATTGCAGGGGTTGAAATGCACAAGCAAAAGTTTCACAAAAAACACAAGCACAACGTATTAAGAGGCACAACGCGAAAGGCGCACACGTGAGTAACTGAATGGGTGAGGTGAGATAATGGAAGATGCTGGAAGAATCAAGCTTCAATCAAAAAGCCAATCAGACCCCAGTATGCAGAACACAATTCTGTAATTCGTCGTCTCCCACCCATCAGCCAATAGCATCCCGTTTACTATCTCACGTAGGTGCGACCCCTTGTGTTTTCCAAGACGCTGATACCAGTATCATATCTTATATGGTGCAATGCTGTGAGTTACATGTTTAGATTTATGTTTTTTACTATTTTTTATTGTTTTATTATTCTTAGGCCAAGAAATACTTTTTTTTTTATCAATAAAATAATGAAAATACTGGAAATTTTAATATGTACTGTCTCACATAGGTGCGACCCTTTGCGTTTTCCAAGATGCAATACTGTGAGTTACATGTTTAAATTTATGTTTTTTACTATTTTTTTACTCTTTTATTATTCTTAGGCTAGGAAATTCTTTTTTTTTATCAATAACATAATGAAAATACTGAAAAATTTTAATATTTCCACATATTGTGGATTCCCGCGATATCCCCAGAAAATCTGCGATATAAAATACATATGCTCGCCATAAAAACCCGCGATGCTCTGAATTCATAGAAGGTGAATCGCGATATAGCAAGGGAGTATTGTACATGCCAGTAATGAGATTCTCCCTTGAATATAAATGTCTTGAAAGAAAATATATGACCGTTATCAAATGGTTTTCTTTTAAGTAATAAATTTTCTTTGTAGGATTTCGTAAATGTGATGAGTATATATAGTTAAATATTAGTATATACTGTGCTATGGTAGTGGTTTCCCTACATGCCATATGGAAAGATTATTTCTTACAACATCCTGTAATTGAGAGTAACCTTTATGCTGTTTTAAACTCTGTTTCAGATTGTGTTCTGTGTTCTTTATCGAAGGGCTTTATATGAGACTAACAGATGGGCTCATTGGGTTCTTCTGGCCACAATACAGATATTGGAGACAGACTCAGCTCCAGCATTGGATGTTATATCGCTTTGCAAGTTACGAGATCTGTGTCTAGATAACATTTTAAGTAAGGATAATAGCCGTGAATTGGTAACAAATTTCAAAACGAATGATTATGCTCCATATTCAGCCAATACTTCAGTTGAAGGAGGAAACAAATGCTCTATTAGCGAGATTGAGAATGAAATGAAATATGATGAAACTATACTCTCTGAAGAGAAACTCAATGAAACTTTACTATTTGATGAGAAATTCAATGAAACGTTATTGTTTGATGAGAAGCCTGATGTGAACTTACTCTCTGAACAAAACATGAACGAGGTATTAGTGTCTGCTAAACAGCATTGCATAGGTGAAAGGTGTGGCCATGGTGACTACAAAATAGATTACCAAATATATTACGGTCATAATGGTAACGACTCCAGATTTGAACACGGAAAAACAAACTCTGAGTGTGTGGCCCACAAAACTAAGCACCGCAGATATAATGCTCAGAATATTAGAGACCATAGAGGTGACGATAGCAAAAGAAAAGAGAAGAAAGTAGAGTTGAAGATTATAAAGGATGATAAAGATAATTATCAGAAGATTACACTTTACAGGCATAGTGAACACAAATCAGAAGATAATTATAAGAAAAGAAAACATTTAGCTACATCAGAGATGGAAACTGGTCCAAGGGAGAAACGTATCATCAACAGTAAAGTTGCTTCAGTAGGTACTGGTATTGTGTCTACAGAATGCACAGTGAAGAATAATCCTGGTACCACAAAAAAATATAAGATACAAAAGAAAAATGCAAAAACTCAGGTACAGATTGATGTGAACAACTTTGCCTCTCAAGTGACAGAGAAAATGCTTCCAGAATTCCGTTGTAAATGGCCTCGAGTTCAAAGAGGAAATTCTAAAAATAAAAGCGTACAGACTGAAGAATGTAAATGGGATTCATTCACGCAGACGAGTGCTTCGACGGATCTTGCGGAATTTCAAGCAGAAATTGAGAAGCTTAGCCCTCGAGAAAAGGATATTCACAGCAATATTTATAATAAATACAAACATTTTTCATGTCAAGAAATGCCGTGGAAACTTTATGAAATATCAGGATTGCCTATTAAGGCAAAGAGATTTACACCATCAAGTTTAGCAAAAGGTACAAAGAATGAGAGAGTACTCAAGAATTCAATAAGGAATGTTGACTCGCAAGGAAAAGAGAGTGTCAGTTTGATAGATTCTAACAATAGAATGAGTGGTGGCTCTGTTAAGAAAGAAGGGGTTGAAAGCAAGGAAAAAATGTTCATGAATGCAGAGTTGTTCCATGGTAGGCTGTTAATTACAAGAAAGAATAAATTAATAGCACCTTACATCCCTTTACTCCCTTTATCACAGGGTATTCTTGAGGATCCAAGAGGCCCTCTGAAAGTTGCTTTTCCATGAAAGCTGAACAAGTGCTGTTTGCTGGAAATAAAACTAATTCTTAGTGTCATTGAATAAAAATACAAAGTTCTAAAAGTTCTGTAATATAAAATTTTTTTTAGTTTAAAACTTTAAGTACTCTATAAGTAAGATTGTTTAAAACTACATTACTATCAAATACAAGCAAGCAGGCTTAACTAATTGTGCTTTTCTAACAAAGTCGTTAGGTAAATCCTAACAATATGAAGACAGTTTTGATAGTTATTGTAAGTTATAAAGTTTTCTTCTCCCCAGTTTTTTCTCAGTATTAGATTATGCTTCCTAAATATTTCACTATCGTTTACTATATTGATTTTAAGCAGTGTTGCAATTTTCAGACATTGATTTTGGTTTTTCCAAAATGGGGATAAACCTCGAAATTGGAATATTCTTTTCTGGAGTTTTCAATTATTTTGAAGCCATTTTATGTGTTCGCAAGGAGAATATTTGTGTGTTATGTAATATATTGCTCCTGCTGTTTTATAAATGTTATATGTTTCAAGGTCTGATTATTTCCTGTTCTTCTGTGTACATTATACTTTAGTTTGAAGTATACTATGGTTGGAAATATTTTTTTTTTAAGTGTTTACTATTGGTGTAATCAATAAAATTAGCTCTGGATACAAGTCCGTGAGAGCATATGTTGTGTACCTTAGGAATATAACTTGTTTTTATATAAAGCACCATCATGAGTATGTTTTACCCCTGGATTCTGTTAGGTATGATATGACCATATGTCTTGAAAAGTTACAGTATCCTTTAAAGGATCTCTATACATTGACATTCTTTGTTTTATATATTATCCTTTTCATAAGATCTGTTTTCAGGTTTCTTGTGCAACTGATGACTCATTGTGTTGGAAAATATAAGAATGTAGGGTTGCCATGCTTATAAAAGTTGAAAGTGATTTCCAGTTGTTTATATTTTAGTTTGGTTGAGTCCTTAAAGGAAAAGTGTTTACAGTTAGTACAGATTGGATAGATAGGTAATGGGATTCTAAGTTTATAAAATACCATTTTAAATATTTGTCATATAGTGAATACTGGCCAGTATATTCAAGGCATAACTTTTTCTTGTACTTCTATTGTTTCTGATTACCGTATATATCCCTAATTGATCCATGTCAAGCTTTATGCTTGTAACTTTCTTTATGTTCTATCTTGTCATACTAGTTATATTCGTTGCCCTCTGTATGTTTGTGGTATTCGACTAACTATGCTCACTACCATCAATATTGCTAACATTGCTAAAATGATAACTCTTTTTCCTAGTGTGGTTAATCTTTGGGCAGTAACTGAAGAGTGTCAGCTATGGTTGTAAAATATGTGTTGAAAGGGATTTTTTTTTGCTTCTTTTTGATGTAAAATTTAAGCCGCATTCTTGCTATTCAACTTGAGCTTTATTCTGCCTTATGAAGAGTACCCTTGTCATATTGATTTTGGTTCATCTCTACAGCAGTTTCTAACTTGAGATCATGTTCTTCATCCATGCTTTTTTTTGGGAAAAAATCCATGAGCTTGATAGATGCACTCTAGATAGGTATATATCATGCCCTTTTACTTTATATAGAATATATCCTGTCCATTGGAGTGCTTTAAAGGATGAACTAGTACTCAGGATATGAAACTCCCTCTAGAAAAAAGAGCATTATAACAGGTAACTACTTAAAAGCTTATTACTTTCAAAACTTACAATATTTCTTTGCCACGGAGTCTCCTATTAACTAAAAACTTTGGCTTTTCTCGGTGAAATTGTAAAATAACAAAGGGAATACTTCAATATGACAGCAGCTAGACTTTTGGTGACCACAGAAACTTTTTTATTTTTTCTTCTATTCCATCACTATTTTAATATATGTACAGTGCTCCCTCGTTTATTGGAGGGGTTCAGTTACGGGACCCGCCGCGAAAGGTGAAAATTTGCGAAGTAGGAGCATCATATTTATTAAATGAATTTTACATTTATTTTTACCTCTACTGTATAAACCCTCTCTGCACTGTTAACAAACCACCCTTTACTTTATTATTTACAGCGCACAAGCATAAATTTATATGAACATGATAGGTAAGCTTACCGTGAATGATGTGATGATGGCGTTTACATTCTCCACAGCCAAATACTCCACCGCCAATGACAGCTTTACGGCTGATATTTGCGGGAGAAGAACATGGTAATGGGGATTTGCTGTCGCTGTTTCTTCTTTTGTGCAAAGATAGTCTTGTAAGGAGTCATGGCATCGTTGATAATATTGCAGAAGTGCACCGAACGAACCATATCATCGTCATGCTCCTGTGACAGTTGTTGGAGTTCTTTGGCCATATTATACATGGGTGCCAGCCGTTTGAGTGTAAGGCCAGATTCTTCGACTTCATTGTGCGTTTCGTGTTCTTGTTCTTCCTTTTCTTTGCTCGCTGATTTTGTCATTTCCTCCAAGTCTTCATCAGTCAACGGCTGCGAGTGGCAGTCGATCATTTCATTGACGTGTTTGTGAGTCATATCTTCAAAGCCTTATCCTCCTAGAAATGCAGCCAACTTCACAGTTTTTGCAACTGACGAGTTATGGACTTCTCCAGGAGCGAATCCCTTGTAGTCATAGATGACTTCGGGCCACAATTTCTTGCAGCTGGCATTGATTGTGGCCGGCTTCGTCTCTTTGAATGCATTCTGAATATTTTGAAGGCACGTAGCAATCGTGTAGTCACGCCAGTACGTCTTCAGTGCGAATTCTTTGTCCACATCCATGGATTCAACCAGGTTTGCCAGGGCATTTCTTGAATGAACGAATAATGCCTTGATCCATAGGCTGAGTCAGTGATGTCGTATTCGGTGGCAGGAACTCTACCAGACCACCATCATAATGGAGATGAGTTGCGTGGCCACCAGCATTATTCATCAAAAGAAGGATTTTAAATTTAAGGCCCTTCTCCGCAAGATAAGCTTTGACCTGAGGGATAAAGCATTGGTAAAACCAGTCCGATGTGAGGCTTTTCGTGATCCAGGCCTTAGGGTTATGCATCCAATACACTGGCAGCAGATTCTTGTTCTTATTCTTCAAACCCTAGGGTTCTTTGACTTGTAGATAAGCCCGAGCTCTTAACATAAAGCCCACAGCATTCCCGCACATGACGAGGGTAACTCGGTCTCTGTGCGCATTAAATCCCGGGGCTTCAGCTTCATCCTTGAAGAGAAAAGTGTGGGACGGCATTTCCTTTCAAAATAATCCAGTTTCATCCATATTAAACACTTGCTCAGGAACATAATCGCCTTCCTCGATAATTTTCTTGAAGTCGTTGTTTACATATTCGTCAGTTGCAGCTGTATCTGCAGAGGCAGCTTCTCCATGCACTGAAACGCTCTTTAGGCCAAAGCGTTTTTGAAATTTGGTAAACCATCACTTTCTACCAACGAATGATGGTTTCCTCGGTGGAGAATCGCTGGACGGTCCAGGTTGTGGGTCGTCCATTTCTTCTTCATTCTCCAACTCCTCATGGTCGCCACTGTCATCGTCGGGTTCGTTTGCAGCGAATGTCTCATACAGCTTGTACGCCTTTGTATGTATAATACTGTGTCTAAGCTGATGTTCTTCTTTCTGCAATCAGCAATCCACAGGGCCAAAGCAGATTCCATCCTCACTATTATCTTATTGTGGGGTGTTACGACCCTCTTTGCTGTTTTGTTAAAAGTAAGAGTTGCTGTCTTCCTGATATTCAACTCGCCCTTTTTGATGTAGTGAACAGTAGATTCGTTGATGCTAAACTGGCGGCTGACTTCCGAGAAGCTTTTTCCTACCTTCAGCATATCTAACAGTTTTACCTTATCTGCTATGGTCAACATCTTCCTTTGCCGCTTAGGCTCACTACCAGAAGCCTTAGAAGATGAAGGACGCTTGGGCGGCATTGCAGGGGTTGAAATACAAACGTTTCATAAAGTCACAAGCACAACGTATTAAGAAGCACAACGCGAACGGCGCACATATGAGTAAACTGAATGGATGAAGCGAGACAATGGAAGATGCTGGGAGAATCAAGCTTCACTCAAAAAGCCAATCAGACACCATGATACAGAACATACAGAAAAACAATTACCTATCAGCCAATAGCACCCCGTGTACTATCTCACGTAGGTGCGACCCTTTGTGTTTTACAAGACGCCGATACCGGTATCGTATTTTATATGGTGCAATGCTGTGTTACATGTTTAAATTTATGTTTTTTACTATTTTTTACTGCTTTATTATTCTTAGGCTAGGATATACTTTTTTTTTTATCAATAAAATAATGAAAATACTGGAAATTTTAATATGTACTATCTCACGTAGGTGCGACCCTTTTAGTTTTCCGAAACGCTGATACTAGTATCGTATTTTATATGGTGCAGAGTTACATGTTTAAATTTGTTTTTTTATTTTTTTTTACTGATTTATTATTCTTAGGCTATGAAATACTTTTTTTATCAATAGAATAATGAAAATACTTTTTTTTTTCAATAAAAAATGAAAATACTGGATATTTTAATATTTCCACATAACGTGGTTTCTTGCATATACCCAGAAAAAAAAAATACAGTAATCCCTCGCTATATTGCAATTCACCTACCATGAATTCAGTGCATCGAGGTTTTTTTGGTGAACTTTTTTTTTCTAGGTATATGCGAGAATCCACTATATATGGAAATATTTAAATTTTCAATATTTTCAATATTTTATTGAATTTTTTTTTTAGAATTATTTTATTGATAAAAATAACACAATCAATGCCAGCTGGAAGAAATTGTAGCCGGAAGTCATCTACGACTATAAGGGATTCGCTCCTGAGAAGTCCATAATTTGGCAGTTGCAAAAGCTATGAAGTTAGCTGCATTTCTAGGAGGAGAAGGCTGTAAAGATATGACTCACGAAGACGAATGAACTGATCGACTGCCACTCGCAGCCTTTGACTGATGAAGTCTTGGAGGAAATGACAAAATCAGCGAGCGAAGAAGAGGAAGAAGAACAAGCAGAGGAAACGCATAAAGGAGTCGAAGAACCTGGTCTTACACTTGAACATCTGGCAGCCATTTATAACATGGCCATAGAACACCAACAACTGTCACAGGAGCATGACGATAATATGGTTCAATCGGTGCACTTCTGCAATATTATCGATGATGCCATGACTCCTTACAAGACCATCTTTGCACAAAAGAAAAACAGTGACAGCAACTCCCCATTACCATGTTCTTCTCTCCCAAAAAGCAGCAGTAAAGCTGTCATTGGCTATGGAGTATGTGCACCTCATCATCACGTCATTCACGATAAGCTTACCTATCACGTTCTTATAGATTTACGCTTCCCCGCTGTTATTAATAAAGTAAAGGGTGGTTTGCTAACAGTGCAGGGAGGGTTTATACAGTAAAGGTAAAAATAAATGTAAAATACCTATGTATATATGGTGCTCCTACTTAGCGGATTTTCACCTATCGCGGCGGGTCCCGGAATCGAACCCCCATGATAAACGAGGGAGCACTGTACATATGCTCGCCAAATAAAACCGCAATACACTAAATTCGCAGTAAGTGAATCGCCATATAGCGAGGGATTACTGTATATATATATATATATATATATATATATATATATATATATATATATATATATATATATATATATATATATATATATATATATATATATATATATATACAGTGATCCTTCCATGTATCGCGTTTCTTGGCTCGCATTTTCATTGTACCGTGATTTTTTTTTGCAAATTTTGTTTTTGGGGTATATGCAAAAATATTAAAATATTACAAAAAAAAAATGTTCAGTATTTTAATTTTTTTATTGAAAAAACATATTTCATTATCTAATTGATGAAAAAAATTTATTTCCCAGCCTACGAATAATAAAACAGTAAAAAATAGTAAAAAACATAAATTTAGATATAAAGTATAACTCACAGTATTGCATCATGTGAAATAGTGTCCGATAGCGTACAATGTATTGGGGTCGCAGCTACGTGAGCTAGCATATATATTTAAATTTCCAGTAGTTTCATGAAAACGAAAAGAGTCGAACCAATGTAAGATAGTACATATTGAAATTTTCATTATTTTATTGATAAAACAAGTATTTCCTAGCCTAAGAGTAATAAAACAGTAAAATATAGTAAAAAACATAAATTTAGATATATAACTCACAGTATTAAATAGTAAAAAACATAAATTTAAATATATAACTCACAGTATTGCATCATGTGAAATAGTGTCCGATAGCGTACAATGTATTGGGGTCGCACCTACGTGAGCTAGCATATATATTAAAATTTCCAGTGGTTTCATGATTTTATTAATAAAAAAATGTATTCCATAGCCTAAGAATAATAAAACAGTAAAAAATAGTAAAAAACATATACTAACAGTATTGCAACATGTAAAATACGATACCGCTATCAGCGTTTCGGACAGAGGCTTCCACCATCTTGCTTTGTCTCGCCTCACTTGTTCAGTCTAACTCACGTGTGTGCCGTTCACGTTGTGCTTATTAATACGTTTTTACTCGCATATTTTAACCTTTGCAATGCTTCCCAAGCATAATTCATCTTTTAAGACTTCTTGTAGTGAGCCTAAGCGGCAACGGAAAATGTTAACCATAACAGATAAGGTAAGTTTACCTATCACGTACATATAAATTTACGTTGCATGCTGTCATTTATAAAGTAAAGGGTGGTTTTTTAACAGTGCAGGGAGGGTTTATACAGTAAACGTAAAAATAATTGTAAAATACCTATGTACATGAGTATGTCATATAAATTTATGCTTGCATGCTGTTATTTATGAAGTAAAAGGTGGTTTGTTAACAGTACAGGGAGGGTTTATACAGCTTATACGGTGTAAGCGTAAAAATAAATTAATATATCTATGTACATATAGCCTGATCCTACTCCGCGATTTTCCTGTCTCGCGCCGGGTCCCGGAACCGAACCTTCGCGATAATTGAAGGAACACTGTATATATATATATATATATATATATATATATATATATATATATATATATATATATATATATATATATATATTATATATATATATATATATATATATATATATATATATATATATATATATATATATATATATATATACAGTGATCACCCGCTGGATCGTGTTTCTTGGTTTGCATTTTCACTGTACCACAGTATTTTTTTGGCAAATTATTATTTTATTTTTTGGGTATATGCAAAAATATTAAAATATTAAAAAAAATAAAAGTTCTCAGTATTTTAATATTTTTATTAAAAAAAACATATTTCATCATCTAATTGCTAAAAAAAAATTATTTCCCAGCCTACGAATAATAAAACAGTAAAAAATAGTAAAAAACCTAAATTTAGATATACGTACATACAGTATAACTCACAGTATTGCATCATGCGAAATAGTGTCCGATAGCGTACAATGTATTGGAGTCGCAGCTACGTGAGCTAGCATATATGTTTATATTTCCAGTAGTTTCATGATTTTATTGATGAAAAATTTATTTATTAGCCTAAGAATAATAAAACAGTAAAGAATAGTAAAATACATAAATACTAATAGTATTGCAACATGTAAAATACGACACCGCTATCAGCGTTTCGGACAAAGGCTCGTTCAGTTTAACTCACGTGTGCGCCGTTCACGTGCTTATTAAACGTTTTGCTTGTGTCTGATAGCGTACAATGTATTGGGGACGCAGCTACGTGAGCTTGCATATATATTTATATTTCCAGTAGTTTCATGATTTTATTGATAAAAAAACGTATTTCTTAGCCTAAGAATAATAAAACAGTTAAAAATAGTAAAAAACATAAATACTAGCAGTATTGCAACTTGTAAAATACGATACCGCTATCAGCGTTTCGGACAAAGGCTTCCACCATCTTCCATTGTCTCGCCTCACTCGTGTGCGCCGTTCACGTTATGCTTATTAATACGTTTTGCTTATGATTTTTTTACACGCATATTTTAACCTTTGCAATGCCTCCCAAGCATCCTTCATCTTCTAAGGGTTCTTGTAGTGAGCCTAAACGGCAAAGGAAAATGTTAACGATAACAGATAAGGTAAGTTTACCTATCACGTACATATAAATTTACGTTGCATGCTGTTATTTATAAAGTAAAGGGTGGTTTTTTAACAGTGCAGGGAGGGTTTATACAGTAAACGTAAAAATAATTGTAAAATACCTATGTACATGATTATGTCATATATATTTACGCTTGCATGCTGTTATTTATGAAGTAAAGGGTAGTTTGTTAACAGTACAGGGAGCGTTTATACAGTTTATACGGTGTAAACGTAAAAATAATTTAAAATATTTATGTACCTATAGGCTGATCCTACTCCGCGATTTCCTGTCTCGTGCTGGGTCCCGTAACTGAACCCTCGCGATAATGGGGGGATCTCTGAATATATACCTAGTTCGAGTTTTCCGCGTGTTTATAAGCCGCAAAATTGGAATAACGCCCCTAAAAAACAATAGTAAAAAAATAAGAAATACAGTAATCCCTTGCTTTATCACAATTCAATTATCACTAATTCAGTGCATCGCGGATTTTTTTTTGGAAAAAAAAAAAGAAAATGATTGTGACACTAGGACGGGCCAAAAATAATAAAATAAAACAGCCTTTATCAGACCTGGGCACGAAGATTACATAAAGTAAAGAGAAACAAATGGAAAGTGTAATGACCTGTCAGATGTGAAGGGATTATAAAAGATGGGTAATGAATATCCAAGAATATTCAGTATAGCTGGTGCCATGAGTCATCTTAAAAATGCATCCTCCTTCGCAGCTTTCAAAGGCAATATATATAGTTTTCTTTTGGACAAATAGTTGCTGTTCACACATAAACTAAACTTAATGATTTAATGCTATTTCCCCTCACATTGACCTCTCTATAAGTAAACTGATATCGACTTCTCTGTTCTCTAAGTTAAAAACTAATTATTCTCATTGTAAGGAAAACAAATATGGTGATGATGCCGATAATATCGATACTGTATCGATTGTTATTATTACTACTTTATTATTAACATTAGTTTTAACATTTTTATTACAGCATTATTATTTTCTAGGAAAGCTACATTTAGTTTAACTGTATGTATTAGCCTCTTACTTATTAGTTTAATTACATGTCTACTTATAAGTTACTCTTAATTATAGAAGAATAACCATTGTACTAAAATGGAAATAAATGTTTGTTTGTTTGCTTGTTTGTTTGCTAGGTGAATGGCAGAAACCTCCAAATTCTCTGCTGGGTTTTAATATACCTTCACATTACTTTCATGATGTCTATTCCAAAAATTCTCCTTAGATATTATTATTATTATTATTATTATTATTATTATTATTATTATTATTATTATTATTATTATTGGCGACAATAATTTTCCTTTGATGATGACTGTGCAGATTATTATTATTATTATTATTATTATTATTATTATTATTATTATTATTATTATTATTATTATTATTACGAATTTGTTATTAAAATGATTAACCATCAGCAAACCATTATTGTTACAATAAATAATGTAGTTTTGGTTTAATGAACAAGAGTTGATTAAAGATTCTCTCTCTCTCTCTCTCTCTCTCTCTCTCTCTCTCTCTCTCTCTCTCTCTCTCTCTCTCTCTCTCTCTCTCTCTCTCTCTCTCCTCTCTCTCTCTCTCTCTCTCTCTCTCTCTCTCTCTCTCTCCTCTCTCTCTCTCTCTCTCTCTCTCTCTCTCTCTCTCTCTCTCTCTCTCTCTCTCTCTCTCTCTCTCTCTCTCTCTCTCTCTCTCTCTCTCTCTCGTGCGCTTTGATGACTCCTCGTTTCCAATCTCAGCTATGTGGCTTCCTTTATACATTAACTTGCTTCTTTTATTGTTTTTATATCTTCCTTTGTTCATCTCTGTATAATTGTCTTTCTATCTATCTAGCTGTCTTAGTTTATTATATAGTATCCTTTGCTTCGTTAGTACGCTATTATCTCTTTATACAAAAATGAAACAAACTTTTTGTTAGTGTACTTCTCTAATTTTCTATATGATAATAATAATAATAATAATAATAATAATAATAATAATAATAATAATAATAATAATAATATATCAGTGTCTACTTATAAGTCACTTTTAATCTTAGTAGAATAACCTTTGTACAAAAATGGAAATAAATGTTTGTTTGTTTGTTTGCAGGCCTCTGTATCAGCTGATGCTTATTCAGGCACAATATCTTACTTATAAAATATTTATTTACTCACCCTATTTGGGGTTTATCTAATTTTCAAGATTATAATATTATTAATATTCCTTGGTTCTAAACAATTTCCTATCTATCGAGCATGCTGCATGAAATCTTAATGTAAATAAAGTCAGCTGAGTGAAAAAGAAACGTATACAATTCATTCAAAGAAAATTTATATTGTACTGCTGTTTTATTTTATATTTTGGCCCATCCTGGTGTCACAATCATAAAAAAAAAAAAAAATGGGAAACTTAAATGAAATACAGTATATACATTCTCTACACGCAATTTCCCTGACGATATTATATCGAAAGTTTATTTGCTGTTTGATCTTAATGCATTGCTTCAATCTTCATAATATCATGTTCATATAAATATACGCTTGCACACTGCTATTAAAAAAGTAAAGGGTGGTTTGTTAACAGTGCAGGGAGGGTTTATACAGTAAAGGTAAAAATAAATGTAAAATACCTATAATAAATATGGTGCTCCTACTTCGCGATTTTTCACCTATCGTGGCGGGTCCCGGAACCAAACCCCCGCGATAAGTGAGGAAGCACTGTGCATGAATAATGCCCATGCAAAAAAAAAAAAAAAAAAAAAAATTAAAATTCATTTTAGTAAATAATCGACTGCCTCGGAGGCACTTTTCCGCCATGCTCCTCCTTTTCTACCACTTAATGCGATCGGATATTATGAAGAGAATGGAAAAAAAGCATTATGAACAAACAGCAATCAATCTAGCAATATAATATCGTCAGGGAAATAATGTGCGTGGGTGCATCAGCTGATATGGAGGTGGCAAAACGTTTGCAGATAGAGATTCGTTCTCCCGCATCCTCCTCCGCTTCCACCACTTAATGCTATCGGATATTATTGAGTGAATGGAAAAGATGCATTAAGAACAAACAGTAAACAAAGTTGCCATATAATATTGTCAGGGAAATAGCATGCATGGGTGCATCACCTGATACGGATGCGGCAAAATGTTTGCTGATAGAGGTTCGTTCTCCAACATCGTTTTCCTCTTCTACCGCTTAATGCGATCGGATATTATGAAGAGAATGGACAATAAGCATTGAGAACAAACAGCAAACAAACTTTCGATATAATGTCGTCAGGGAAGTAGCGTGCGAGGGTGCATCAGCTGATACGGAGGCGGCAAAACGTTTGCAGATAGAGGTTCATTCTCCCGCATCCTCTTCCTCTTCTACCGCTTAATGCGATTGGATATCATGGAGAGAATAGAAAAAATCCTAAGTACAGTACGTGGCTGAGCATTAAGAACAAACAGCAAATAAACTTGCGATATAATATCGTCAGGGAAATACCGTGCGAGAGTGTATCGCCTGATACGGAGGTGGTAAAACGTTTGCAGATAGAGATTCGTTCTCCCGCATCCTCCTCCTCTTCTACCGATTAATGCGATCGGATATTATGGAGAGAATGGAAAAAAGTATTAAGAACAAACAGCAAACAAACTTGCTATATAATATTGTCAGGGAAATAGCTTGTGAAAATACATCAGCTGATACGGAGGCGGAAAAATGTTTGCAGATAGGGATTCGTTCTCCTGCATCCTCCTCCTCCTCTACTGCTTAATGCGATTGGATATTATCTAGAGAATGGAAAAAATATTAAGAACAAACAGCAAACAAACTTGCCTTACAATATCATCAGGGAAAAGCGTGCTATAGCAAAAACGTTTGCAGATAGAGGTTCGTTCTCCTGCATCCTCGTGCTCACCACCACCATGCACTTCCTAGTGTATGCCTGTTGCCCACCGCATAATATAGTGCATTAATTTGTTTACTGTACAGTAAATCTGTATATCTTTTATAATATACACTATTTGCATGTTAATATAAATAACTACAGGTCTTTCTGCTTTGTTATGTACTTATAAAATATGTTTTACTTATCTTATATCTTTGGTATAGTGTGTCTATGTATGGTTGTGAAATGTATATATCGCAAATATCATGGTTTCTTATGGAAAATGACTCGCTACATTACGCGATTATTGCATTACGCCGCACTTCTGAGAACCTATCTTCGCATTATTACAAGAACTAGGTGTGTATATATATATATATATATATATATATATATATATATATATATATATATATATATATATATATATATATATATATATATATATATATATATATATATATATACCTAGTTTGCTCTTTACGCCTGTTTATAATCCGTGAAAGTGGAATAACGCCCTTAAAAATATATTAGTAAAAAAATAAGAAATTCGTGAATGACGCCCATGGAAAATAACTAGAACAAAAAATTTCATTTTAGTAAATAATTGACTGCCTCGGAGGCACTTTTCCACCATGCTCCTCCTCTTCTACCACTTAATGCGATCGGATATTATGAAGGTTATGGAAAAAAGTCATTAAGAACAAACAGCAAACAAACTTGCGATACAATGTCGTCAGGGGAATAACGTGCGAGGGTGCATCAGCTGATACGGAGGCCGCAAAATGTTTGCAGATAGAGGTTCGTTCTCCCGCATCCTACTCCTTTTCTACCGCTTAATGCGATCGAGTATTATGAATAGAATTGAAAAAAAAGCATTATGAACATACGGCAAACAAACTTTCGATATAATATTGTCAGAGAAATAGCGTGCGAGGGTGCATCAGCGGATATGGAATCGGTAAAACGTTTGCAGATAGAGCTTGCTTCTCACTCCTCCTGCTCTTCTACCACTTAATGCGATCGAATATTATGAAGAGAATTGAAAAAAAGCATCAAGAACAAACAGCAAACAAACTTTCGATATAATATCGTCAGGGAAATAGGGTGCATCAGCTGATACAAAAGCGGCAAAACGTTTGCAGATAGAGGTTCGTTCACCCACATCTTCTTCCTCTTCTACCACTTAAAGCAATCAAATATTATGAAGAGAATTGAAAAAAAAGCATTAAGAACAAACAGTAAATTAACTTGCGATATAATATCGACAGGGAAATAGCGTGCAAGGGTGCATCAACTGATGCGGTGGCGGCAAAACGTTCGCATCTTCATGCTCACTGCCACCCTGCAAATCCCAAGGTATGCATGTTGCCCACCGCATAATGGAGTGCATTAATTTGTGTACTGTTTAGTAAATATGTATATATTTTATACTGTACACTATTTGAATGCTAATATATATAACTACAGGTCTTTCTGCTTTGTAATGTACCTATAAAATATGTTTTACTTATCTCATATTTTTGGAATAGTGTGTCTATGCATGATTGTGGAACGTATATATGCCCATTATCATTGTTTTTCATGGAAAATGACTCGTTAACTTTGGAAAAATTACAATACGCTGCACTTCTGAGAACCTATCTTTGCATTATTCTAAGAACTAGGTGTATATATACAGTGATCCCTCGTTTATCGCGGGGGTTAGGTTCCGGGACCGACCGTGATTGGTGAATTTCCGAGAAGTAGGATCACCCTATATATACATAGGTATTTTACATTTATTTTTACGTTTACTGTTTAAACCCTCCCTGTACTGTTAACAAACCACCCTTTACTTCATAAATAACAGCATGCAAGCATAAATTTATATGTAAGTGATAGGTAAACTTACTGTGAATGAGGTAGTAATGACATGACATACTCATATACATAGGTATTTTACAATTATTTTTACGTTTGCTGTATAAACCCTCCCTGCACTGTTAAAAAACCACCCTTTACTTTATAAATAACAGCATGCAAGCATAAATTTATAAGAAAGTGATAGGTAAACTTACTGTGAATGAGGTGGTAATGACATAACATACTCGTACACGGTATTTTACAATTATTTTTACGTTTACTGTATAAACCCTTCCCTGTGGCCGACATCCGCAGACCTTCTTCCTTCTGTCAGCATATCTAACAGTTTCACCTTATCTGTTATGGTTAACATCTTCCTTTGCCGCTTAGGCTCACTACCAGAAGCATTAGAAGATGAAGGACATTTGGGAGGCATTGCAAAGGTTGAAATATGTGAGTAAAAAAAAAATCACAAGCACAACGTATTAATAAGCACAACACGAACGGCGCACATGTGAGTTAAACTGAACGAGCGAGGCGAGACAATGGAAGGTGGTGGGAGAACCAAGCTTCAATCAAAAAGCCAATCAGACCCCATGATACAGAACATACAGAAAAACAATTATGTGATTCGTTGTCTCCCACCCTTTCATCCAGTAGCATTCTGTGAACTGTCTCACGTAGGCACGAGCCTTTGCATTTTCCAAGACGCCAATACATTGTACGCTATCGGACAGTATTTCACATGGTGAAATACTGTGAGTTATATGTTTAAATTTATGTTTTTTACTCTTTTTTTTTTTAACTTTTTTTTCTTAGGCTAGGAGATACTTGTTTTATCAATAAATTTTTTTTCTTAGGCTAGGAGATACTTGTTTTATCAATAAAATAATGAAAATTTCAATATGTACTATCTCACGTAGGTGCGACCCTTTTCATTTTCCGAAACGCTGATCCCGGTATCGTATTTTACATGGTGCAATACTGTGAGTATTTATGTTTTTTGCTATTATGTATTGTTTTATTATTCTTAGGCTAAGAAATACGTTTTTTTATCAATAAAATAATGAAAACTACTCGAAATTTTAATATATGCTAGCTCACGTAGGTGCAACCTTTTGCGTTTTCCGAAACGCTGATATCGTTATCGTACTTTCTATGGTGCATAGTTACATGTTCAAATTTATGTTTTTTTTTTACTATTTCTTACCGTTTTATTATTTGTAGGCTGGGAAATAAATTTTTTTTAATCAATAAAACAATGATTTTTTTTTCAATAAGATAATGAAAATACTGAAAATTTTAATTTTGTAAAATTTTAATATTTTCGCATATACCCAGAAAAATAAAAAAAACTCGCCAGAAAAAAAAAATACTGCAATACAGTGAATTCGCGATAGGTGGACTGCGATATAGCGAGGGATTACTATATATATATATATATATATATATATATATATATATATATATATATATATATATATATATATATATATATATATATATATATATACAGTGATCCTTCGTTTATCGCGAAGGTTAGGTACCGGGACCCGGCGCGATAGAGGAATTTTTGTGAAGTAGGATCACCCTATAAGTACTGTGGGGGTTTTAATTTTAAATGATGATGCTAGAGTGTTAAGATTCTGTTTTACTAAGGGGACTCAAAGTACCGAGCTCGGTTAAGAGCTCACAAACAGACAGGACAGATATTTGTACTTGCACACCCTATCTTCAATACCATCAGTCGGTTAAATGAAACTCAGAATTCAACTTTCTTTTAATTTTGGAAATGCAATGACATTAAAAGAATTGAATTAAATTTCTCAAATTAAACTTTATGAAATGCTGCCTCGAATCCCGGAGGAGGTGAGTATGAGTTCGTTTCCCGGCACCACGGACGTATGCCAAGACTTTGGCCTCAACTCGATGATTACCTCTGTCACACAGGCAGAGTAGAATACAGGACACTGCAATTTCAGAAACAGAAATGACACAGTTTATAATGGGAAACTGAAAGCATGAGCACACATATAATGAGTTTCCAATGTCATTCTACTGGATGAATATATATAGGTTATTCACAGCTAACCAGAAATATTTATGAATATATATAGGTTATTCACAGCTAACCAGAAATATTTATGAATATATATAGGTTATTCACGGCTAACCAGAAATATTTATGCTACCATAATAGCATACAAAACATTAATTCTTTACTGGTTTTTAAAGAAAATAATATATTCACAATAAATGAAGAATAAGCAAGACAAATACAGTACTGTATGTATTCCTTAAATTGTGGGCAACCACAAAAGTTGCAATGCTTATTCCGGATATGAAATTAATATGGTAAAACACTCTATTTAGGGTAAAGGAAGAATCTACGAGATAAATACAGTATTCATTCACTTTTAGTTATCAAGAACTTTGCAATAAAAAAAGGGGTGCAAAACCACCTTTTGAGGTATTTGCAACTTATAACTCAAAACACTTTATCCCCAACATATGAAGAATTAGCAAGATAAATACGGTATGCATTCATTAAAATGTGGTTAACAAGAAATATTTGCATAGCCAACTGGGAAAAATTACCTTTTGAATATTTGCAATTTGGCTTTTTGGCAAATAGCTTTACTGACGAGTTTTTTGAAGTAAAAAAAAACACTTTATTTACGATGATAGAAAGGGGTGAAATGAAATTAGAATTTATTAGGAAGAGAGATAGATTTTTACGGGCTCATAACTAGTCTTCAGAGGATGAGATTTTCGTTTATCACATTCAGTGAAAAGAAACTTCTCAGCAATATATATCAGCTGTAATTTACAGGTTAAGGAATTAACTTTGGCATGTGAGATTCCAGTGTGGTAATCTACAAAATTTCGTGTGACTTGGAATGGAATCTGAGAATAGAAATCCATAAGATTTATCCAGTAACGAATGTAACTAATTCTCGAAAATAAACCAATTTGCTTGACCCACGAGCTTTACCATACACTATCCCTCACCTTGTTGTGCCAGATGAATTCCTTGTTGTGCTAGATGAATTCCTGTGAAGATGCCACGTAATTTGATTTTAAATAAACTTAGACCACCCAGGCGAGATGTTGCCTCTGGGCAGTCTCGGCGCTAAAAGAGAGCGTCTCCTCGTGGGGCTTCGTGACGTCATCTGTAGGAGACATTCCTAGAGCAGTAATTGGCTCTGATTTCATTTTAAGGATTATTTTAGTGGTGGTCCCTGGCAGGCAATTATAGCAGAGATGCAAGGGAGAGACAGTATTTTTAGGTGCAACAAGTGGAAGCAAATAAAATAAAACGAGAATACTAATGAAAAGTTAGGTTACTGGTTCTGTGTTTCTTTTTAATTTTCTTGGCCCGTTGCAGGCAGAAAAATAGGAGCAGCCTTTATGTTGGGGCTATACTTCTACACGTACAAGAAGAGTAACTAAACTATATAGAATTAGCTATAAGCTAAAATACAAATTGCAAATAATCATAATCTGCGAAAGTCAAGAAGTGGGAATTAATTTTTTTAGTTAGAAAATAACAGTTATATTAAAGGGAATTATTTTAATTGATAAGGCATCTAACAGCCTCTGTTGACATTGAGCGAAACACTCTGTCACAAAGGCCCTTTCTAGAGAATATTGATTTAGCAAAATTCTACTACAGAAGGCGAAAAAAGAACAGAGGAAGTTACGGTGACTTCAGTGTTATTATGAGGGATGAGATATCCTTCTCATGGAAAAGAACAAATGAATAATAAGAATGGGATCCACCACTGGAACATATCATACTATTAGTAAAAGTAAACAAGTCTTGTAAACAAAACATTAAATGACATGCAAAACATAAAAGAAATGTGATCAAATTCAAATTTCAAGACAATTAAATCACAATTAGATATCAGTAAATATCAATATTTAAGTTTATGAATGCTTCACATGCAAGAAGGCAATAATATAATATACAAAATAAAATACAGTATACGCAAATTAAACATTTGAACCACGTCGTCACTAACATTGGCGACTGGATTTAAAACAGTTTCAGCTATTCAACACTAAACTAAAATGTTTCTGCCAAGTTCTGGCTTTCAAAGTCCCACAAAGGGAAATATAAAACTACGATCAAAAAATTATTCTTCATCCTTTTCGTTTTCCATTAGGAATAACGTTTGTACGCTAAAGTAAACAAGTACAGTACAGTATTAAAGACATAAAAGATAAACATAAAAATAAACAACACATTAGAGAAGTAATCTTTACTGACTAGCCAAATTTAGGCTAACAGCACCAGCTTCCTCATTTGAGGGTAACGACCGTCGACTTAGTAGATCAGCAAGGTCATTGTCCTTGCCATGAACATGTTGGGCAGTGAATTTAAAAAGATTCAGGTAAAGTGCCCACCTTTTCAGACGAGGATTTAGCTTGTCTGCAGTCTGTAAATATAGGAGAGGTCGGTGGTCGGTTCTCAGTGTAAAATGTTGGCCATACAGATGGACTTCAAATTTCTTTATGGCCCAATATGCAGCTAGAGCTTCCTTCTCCACAGTGGAGTAATTTCGCTCTGCAGGGCGAAGCCTGCGGCTTGCATATCGCACTGGAGCTACTTCTGCTGAGTTGTCTGATCGGGCTTGCAAGAGCACGGCACCCAGGCCTTCGTCTGAGGCGTCGGTCTGCAAGATAAATGGAAAATCAGGGTTTACCAGTTGTAATACTGGCTCACCTGCCAATGCTTCTCGGAGCTTGAAAAATGCTCTCTCCGCTTCATCTGTCCATTTGACAGGGGAGGATTTACTTTGCTTCGAGGAGGTCAGTTGCTGCAAAGGGGCAGCGATACTATTAAAGTGTGGAATGAACCGTTGGTAGTAGCCGACACTACCTAGGAATGATCTCAGTTGAGTGACAGTAGCAGGTTTCTCCATATCCTTGATAGCTTGTACCCTGTCATGTATAGGGGACATAACTCCTTCTCCAACCACGTGGCCGAGATACTGCAATTGTGTGAAACCAATCTCACATTTGGAAGGCTTTAAGTGAAGTCCATGCTGGTTCAGACGAGTGAGAACTCTGCGGAGAGTCTCGAGGTGCGATGACCAATCCTGAGAATGCACCAGGATGTCGTCTATAAAGCATGAAACATTGTCGAGATCCTGTAGTACTATCCTCATGAGTCTGCTGAAGCAGCCAGGGGCATTTACCATACCAAAAGGCATGACCCTGAACTGATATAGACCATATCTTGTGGAAAAAGCTGTAAGAGGCTTGGTAGTCTCGCTCAACGGGACTTGCCAAAATCCACTGGCCAGATCCAACTTGGACAGGTAACGGGCTTGAGAAAGCAACGAGAAAATATGCTCGGCGTCAGCAATGGGCTCTCCATCAAAGATGGTACGGGAGTTAAGCTTACGACAGTCAAGGCAGAACCTGTGACTGCCATCTCGCTTACGCACTGCCAGTAACGGCGAACACCAAGGCGAAATGCTCTTTTCAACTATTCCGAGGCGGACCCAAGTGTCAAGATCTTCCTTCAGCCGTAAGGACAGCTGGTGGGGAAGACCATAGGAATGCCGAAATGGCTCTGGGTCAGTCAGTCTGACATGATGCTCAAGGGTAGTGGTAATGCCTGGGAGGTCGTTGAAGACGTTCTCATAGTCCTCAAATAGCTTGTTCAGCTGTTCCCGTTGACTCGGTTGCAGTCTGGAGTTAATAATACAATTACTCACACTTTCTTTTCGGTGTGTGGGAATGGCAGGATCCTTACCATCATCAAAAGCTAAGCTTATGTCTTCAATTGCAAGAGCGGTGGCTGCAGCCAGAGGGGCTTCTTCAGAAAAACTCCACTCCCGTAAGTCTGTCTCCACTGCAAGGGTGGAGTATTCCAATATAGGAAGTAAGGGGTGGCTATAATGGAGCACCTGTGTTGCTGCAGCCTCGGAGGTTCTGTTGATGCTTGAGGCATCTATAGGGGTTGCTGGGAGCGCCAGCGCAGGATCCCTGTGGGCCTCCGGGTCCTCACAATAAAGCTTCAGCTGGTTAATGTGGTATTTCCGGTTAATGCCATCAACATTTAGCACATAATTGTCAGGGGTCACCCGGTGTACCACAGTGTACGGTCCTTTCCAGCGTAGCATTAGCTTGCGGGTATCTGTTGGAAGAAGTAACAGAGCTCGATCTCCGGGTGTCAGGGCACGACGCCGCGCACGCTTGTCAAAGAGGAGCTTGGCAGTCTGCTGGTGACCCTTAATGGCTAATTGTGCAGTTTTCCATGCCTTTTTGAGGTGAGACGAAAACTTCAAAATATACTCATGAACGTCCCTATCGTCATCTTCGATGGTAGGTGAATCCCAACATTCTGCCAAGAATTCTACTGGGCCTCTGACCTTATGACCAAAAATCATCTCGAAAGGCGAGTATCCAGTAGTGTCGTGGGGCGTGTCTCTGAAGGAGAAAAGTGCAGCAGGGACGTACTTGTCCCACTGCCTAGGCATATCTATCACTAGCTTGCGCAAACATCGCTTCAATGTCCCGTTATAGCGTTCGCATGCTCCATTTGATTGGGCATGATAGACACTCGTACGAATGTGCTTGATTTCTAAAAGGTTGCAGAAAGCCTCAAAGTGCCTACTTGTAAACTGACTTCCATTGTCAGAAGTGACCTGCTCAGGAAAGCCAACCCTGGAGCACATTTCAAATAGGGCTTGAGCAACTGCTTCAGTTGTGATAGAAGGCAGTGGCACTGCATCTGGGTACCTTGTTGCCAGGTCAACATATACCAGGAGGAATTTTTTTCCCGTGGACGAAGCTGGATTAATAGGACCTAGTATGTCCATAGCGACCTTGGAAAATGGCTCCATTGAGAGCTTAGTTATCCCCAGTGGAACTTTCGGTACCGGTGCCGTTGAGGTGGATTGACAGACAGGGCAGGAGCCTACATATCTGTCTACCTCGGTGTACATGTTTGGCCATGCAAAAGCCTTCTGAAGGACCTGCCGAGTTTTTGCTTTGCCTCTGTGTCCACTCAGAGGTAAATGGTGTGCCACATACATAGCCTGGCGGCGCAACGAAGCGGGCACCACCAACTGTTTAAAGGTGTGGCCACCTTTAGTCACATGCCTACGAAGTACTCCATCTTCAAGGGCATAAGTGATCTGGCCTCCTCCTCTCACTGTGAAGGTCCTTCCCTCGGTGGCCTGCTGCATCCAGCGTTTGAGGCTGGGGCAGTCTTGCTGCAATTTGGCAAAGTCTGGACGGGACTTCAATGGCTCGAGAGGTGCATCATCTGGTAAAGGAGGGGGAAACTCTCTGCGTTCCACATTACGTTTACTAACTGCGGCAGACTCAACGGAGTCAGTCGGAGAATCGTCCATATTCTTGGCATCGAGGCCAGGAGTTGCTGCTGAAATGGCTTCATGTGACTTCCCCCGAGGGAAGTTATAACGAGAAATGTCCTCATGGTATAAGTCGGCCTGGAAAGTAGGAACTAGGTTCAGTGCGGGACCCATCAAGACAGGGTACATAAGCCCAATCATTGCCACAGCTGGGGCTTTTCCCTTGTAGTATTTGCAATCCAGGTTGATGACACAGCAGCGTCGTATTTGGGGTGTTCCTTCAGCAACCCGCACATGAACGACTTTGCTGGTAAAATCTTCATCCCTGACAATTCTCTCGTCAACAAGTATGCCATTGGCCCCTGTGTCAAGGGCTATCTCAGCTTCCACACCATTTATGGTTTCTAGGCATTTTGGGATCATTTCCAGATCATCATGTTCGATGAATTCCACATTGGCAAGTTTGTGTGGTGGTTCCTCGGCATTATCCTCATTGGCCCTTTCTGGCCCTGTTTCCACAACATGGGCTGAGTGAGTGGCCAGACGGCTATGTGGGCCGCCGCTGTGTGAGGGAGCGTGGTGGCTCTTAGAGTTTGGCTGAAAACCCTGGGAAGGTGGAGCAGAGTAATGGCCTTTGCCTCTTAACTGCTGAGGCTTAGGTCTTACCGGGTCATCCTTCTTGAGTGTGGGTGCATGGCCGTAATAAGGCTTAGGAGTGTGAGGAGGAGGAGCTGGACGATTGAAGTTCTGCGAGGGGCTCTTGTGCTTCCCGTTCCTGTAATCTCTATTTCCGGATAAAGGACTACTGTCTGGGATTTCCGCTCGAAGCCGAGCAAGCGCAAGCTCATGTTCACGTTGTGCTTGTGCCTCCTCACGTTGTGCTTTTGCTTCCTCATGTTGTGCTTGTGCCTCCTCACGTTGTGCTTGTGCCTCCTCACGTTTTGCTCGTGCCTCCTCACGTGCTTGTGCCTCCAGCTTATCTCGGCGTTCAACCATCCTCTCATAAGCCCATTCGAAGAGCTCCTGTCTTGGGGAAAACCCATATCTCTCACCCCTAGCCATCAGTATGTCTAGGTAACGCTCCTCATCGAATGTTTTGATGGTTTCCATGTTTGTTTCCTGAACAGTCAATAACGAAGTGCCAAAACAACCACACAGAAAAACAAATCTCTACAATACAGTAGTAGAAAAAAAAATGATAGAACCACACAACACCACAGTTCAAACTCAAACGTAAAAGTGATCTCAAAATCTCACCATAAAAGTGACTCAAAATTCAATCAAGTGCAGCAGCAACAATATGTTGCAAAACAGTGTATGAAACACTGGTAATTCAGAATGGCAGTCGTGCCTGCTTAACAGCAATATGGGGCAGTACCTGCGGTTATTGTGCAAATGAAAGGAATGAGCAACACAATCAAGTGCAACAGCAACAATATGTTGCAAAACAGTGTATGAAACACTGGTAATACAGAATGGCAGTCGTGCCTGCTTAACAGCAATACGTGGCAGTACCTGCAGTTATGGTGCAAATGAAAGGAATGAGTAACAACGAATTTTACCGACTAGCACCCAGTGCCTGAGAGTACAATCAAGTACAGTATAGTGGTCGTGCCTGCGTATGAGCGCATATATGGCAGTACCCACAAATAAAATGTCGTAAGTAATACGAACAAGTACAGTATCGCGGTCGTGCCTGCGTATGAGCGCGTATATGGCAGTACCCACAAATAAAATGTCGTAAGTGATACGAACAAGTACTGTATAGCGGTCGTGCCTGCGTATGAGCGCGTATATGGCAGTACCCGCAAATAAAATGTCGTAAGTAAAATTCTGGAGTGTTACCAAAAAGGGCACAGATCCTATGCAAAATACACCAACGATAAGCTAACAGCTTACTAGGCAGCCAGATTACACATTTCTACTAGTAATGAGAAAATTTATTTTCATGTGACAACTCGGACACATGAAAGGCTTAGCCTAGGCTCGATAAATGACACCAAAGTTTTTCTTCCAATCTATAAGCAGTCAATGCTTGAATATAAAACACAATTATAAGCAAAAATACTTAATATGCTTTCTCCCAATTCCTAATTCCAAGGAAATATAACAATTCCTAACAAGTATCACCCTTTAACGGATATATAAAACACGAATGCTTTAAAACTCAATCTTATCACGCAAATAAATGAAATTTTATATAACACGTCTTCTCGTCATGCAAAATTTCTAAAGTCTGTTACCACATAATCTCATGTAGATTTCCTGAAATATTGTTTACCACATGGGAAACAAGAAAATATTAGTTACCATAATCAATATTGAAAAATAAAGAAAAATTTCTTATCCGCAACGTTTCGAGCGCGAAAATTTTCGTGTGCAGCTTATAATTCATTCATTTCAATAATCGAGCCAATGGTAATCGGGTTTCATGTGCAATCTTAAAAAGCAAAATAAAAATAAATTTATAAAATCAGTCTGTCTGTTCGGGTCCCTGTTCGGGCGCCAATTAATGTGGGGGTTTTAATTTTAAATGATGATGCTAGAGTGTTAAGATTCTGTTTTACTAAGGGGACTCAAAGTACCGAGCTCGGTTAAGAGCTCACAAACAGACAGGACAGATATTTGTACTTGCACACCCTATCTTCAATACCATCAGTCGGTTAAATGAAACTCAGAATTCAACTTTCTTTTAATTTTGGAAATGCAATGACATTAAAAGAATTGAATTAAATTTCTCAAATTAAACTTTATGAAATGCTGCCTCGAATCCCGGAGGAGGTGAGTATGAGTTCGTTTCCCGGCACCACGGACGTATGCCAAGACTTTGGCCTCAACTCGATGATTACCTCTGTCACACAGGCAGAGTAGAATACAGGACACTGCAATTTCAGAAACAGAAATGACACAGTTTATAATGGGAAACTGAAAGCATGAGCACACATATAATGAGTTTCCAATGTCATTCTACTGGATGAATATATATAGGTTATTCACAGCTAACCAGAAATATTTATGAATATATATAGGTTATTCACAGCTAACCAGAAATATTTATGAATATATATAGGTTATTCACGGCTAACCAGAAATATTTATGCTACCATAATAGCATACAAAACATTAATTCTTTACTGGTTTTTAAAGAAAATAATATATTCACAATAAATGAAGAATAAGCAAGACAAATACAGTACTGTATGTATTCCTTAAATTGTGGGCAACCACAAAAGTTGCAATGCTTATTCCGGATATGAAATTAATATGGTAAAACACTCTATTTAGGGTAAAGGAAGAATCTACGAGATAAATACAGTATTCATTCACTTTTAGTTATCAAGAACTTTGCAATAAAAAAAAGGGGTGCAAAACCACCTTTTGAGGTATTTGCAACTTATAACTCAAAACACTTTATCCCCAACATATGAAGAATTAGCAAGATAAATACGGTATGCATTCATTAAAATGTGGTTAACAAGAAATATTTGCATAGCCAACTGGGAAAAATTACCTTTTGAATATTTGCAATTTGGCTTTTTGGCAAATAGCTTTACTGACGAGTTTTTTGAAGTAAAAAAAAACACTTTATTTACGATGATAGAAAGGGGTGAAATGAAATTAGAATTTATTAGGAAGAGAGATAGATTTTTACGGGCTCATAACTAGTCTTCAGAGGATGAGATTTTCGTTTATCACATTCAGTGAAAAGAAACTTCTCAGCAATATATATCAGCTGTAATTTACAGGTTAAGGAATTAACTTTGGCATGTGAGATTCCAGTGTGGTAATCTACAAAATTTCGTGTGACTTGGAATGGAATCTGAGAATAGAAATCCATAAGATTTATCCAGTAACGAATGTAACTAATTCTCGAAAATAAACCAATTTGCTTGACCCACGAGCTTTACCATACACTATCCCTCACCTTGTTGTGCCAGATGAATTCCTTGTTGTGCTAGATGAATTCCTGTGAAGATGCCACGTAATTTGATTTTAAATAAACTTAGACCACCCAGGCGAGATGTTGCCTCTGGGCAGTCTCGGCGCTAAAAGAGAGCGTCTCCTCGTGGGGCTTCGTGACGTCATCTGTAGGAGACATTCCTAGAGCAGTAATTGGCTCTGATTTCATTTTAAGGATTATTTTAGTGGTGGTCCCTGGCAGGCAATTATAGCAGAGATGCAAGGGAGAGACAGTATTTTTAGGTGCAACAAGTGGAAGCAAATAAAATAAAACGAGAATACTAATGAAAAGTTAGGTTACTGGTTCTGTGTTTCTTTTTAATTTTCTTGGCCCGTTGCAGGCAGAAAAATAGGAGCAGCCTTTATGTTGGGGCTATACTTCTACACGTACAAGAAGAGTAACTAAACTATATAGAATTAGCTATAAGCTAAAATACAAATTGCAAATAATCATAATCTGCGAAAGTCAAGAAGTGGGAATTAATTTTTTTAGTTAGAAAATAACAGTTATATTAAAGGGAATTATTTTAATTGATAAGGCATCTAACAGCCTCTGTTGACATTGAGCGAAACACTCTGTCACATGTACATAGATATTTTAAATTATTTTTACGTTTACACTGTATAAACTGTATAAACACTCCCTGTACTGTTAACAAACCACCCTTTACTTCATAAATAACAGCATGCAAGCATAAATTTATGTGAAAGTGATAGATAAACTTACTGTGAATGAGGTGGTAATGACATGACATACTCATGTACATAGGTATTTTACAATTATTTTTACGTTTACTGTATAAACCCTCCCTGCACTGTTAAAAAACCACCTTTTACTTTATAAATAACAGCATGCAACGTAAATTTATATGTACGTGATAGGTAAACTTACCGTGAATGCGGTGGTAATGACGTTTGTAGACTCAAGAGGAAATTATTCCGCAGCCAATAACAGCTTTACGGCTGTTATTCATTGAGGCCAAAATAGCGGCCGACATCCGTAAACCTTTTTCCTTCTTTCAGCATATCTAAGAGTTTCACTATATCTGTTATGGTTAACATCTTCCTTTGCCACTTAGGCTCACTACCAGAAGCCTTAGAAGATGAAGGATGCTTGGGAGGTATTGCAAATGTTGAAGTACGCGAGTAAAAAATCACAAGCGAAACGTATTAATAAGCACAACGTGAACGGCGCATACGTGAGTTATACTGAACGAGTGAGGCGAGACAATGGAAGATAGTGGGAGAACCAAACTTCTATGAAAAAGCCAATCTCACTCCATGATACAGAACATACAGAAAAACAATTCTGTGATTCGTCGTCTCTCACTCTTTCAGCCAATAGCATTCCATGAACTATCTCAGAAAGGTGCGAGCCTTTGTCCGAAACGCTGATACCGGTATCGTATTTTACATGGTGTAATACTGTTAGTATTTATGTTTTTTACTATTTTTTACTGTTTTATTATTCTTAGGCTAGGAAATCCGTGTTTTTATCAATAAAATCATGAAACTACTGGAAATTTTAATATATGCTAGCTCACGTAGGTGCGACCCCAATACATTGTACACTATCGGACAGTATTTCACATGATGCAATACTGTGAGTTATATATCTAAATTTATGTTTTTTACTATTTTTTACTGTTTTATTACTCTTAGGTTAGGAAATACTTGTTTTGTTAATAGAATAATGAAAATATCAATATGTACTAGCTCACGTAGGTGCGACCCTTTTCATTTTCCGAAACGCTGATACTGGTATCGTATTTTACATGGTGCAATACTGTTAGTATTTATGTTTTTTACTATTTTTTACTGTTTTATTATTCTTAGGCTAAGAAATACGTTTTTTTTATCAATAAAATCATGAAACTACTGGAAATTTTAATATATGCTAGGTCACGTAGGTGCGACCTTTTGTGTTTTCCGAAACGCTGATATCATTATCGTACATTCTATGGTGCAGAGTTACATGTTCAAATTTATGTTTTTTTTTACTATTTCTTACTGTCTTATTACTTGTAGGCTGGGAAATAAATTTTTTTTTTATCAATAAAACAATGAAATTTTTTTTTTCAATAAGATAATGAAAATACTGAAAATTTTTATTTTTTAAAATCTTAATATTATCGCATATACCCAGAAAAATAAAAAAAACTCGCCAAAAAAAAAAAAAACGCAATACAGTGAATCCGTGATAGGTGAACCGCGATATAGCGAGGGATTTCTATATATATATATATATATATATATATATATATATATATATATATATATATATATATATATATATATATATATATATATATATATATATATATATATATATATTTACAGTGATCCTTCGTTTATTGCGAAGGTTAGGTACCGGAACCCGGCGCAATAGAGGAATTTTCGCGAAGTAGGATCACCCTATATGTACATAGATATTTTAAATTATTTTTACGTTTACACTGTATAAACTGTATAAACCCTCCCTGTACTGTTAACAAACCACCCTTTGCTTCATAAATAACAGCATGCAAGCATAAATTTATATGAAAATGATAGATAAACTTACTGTGAATGAGGTGGTAATGACATGACATACTCATGTACATAGGTATTTTACAATTATTTTTACGTTTACTGTATAAACCCTCCCTGCACTGTTAAAAAACCACCCTTTTCTTTATAAATAACAGCATGCAACATAAATTTATATGTACGTGATAGGTAAACTTACTGTGAAGGAGGTGGTAATGACGTTTGTAGACTCAAGAGGAAATTATTCCGCAGCCAATAACAGCTTTACGGATGTTATTCATTGAGGCCAAAATAGTGGCCGACATCCGTAATCCTTTTTCCTTCTTTCAGCATTTCTAAGAGTTTCACTATATCTGTTATGGTTAACATCTTCCTTTGCCGCTTAGGCTCACTACCAGAAGCCTTAGAAGATGAAGGATGCTTGGGATGCATTGCAAAGGTTGAAATACGCGAGTAAAAAGTCACAAGCAAAACGTATTAATAAGCACAACGTGAACGGCGCACACGTGAGTTATACTGAACGAGTGAGGCGAGACAATGGAAGATGGTGGGAGAACCAAACTTCTATGAAAAAGCCATTCGCGCCCTATGATACAGAACATACAGAAAAACAATTCTGTGATTCGTCGTCTCTCACTCTTTCAGCCAATAGCATTCCATGAACTATCTCAGGAAGGTGGGAGCCTTTGTCTGAAACGCTGATACCGGTATCGTATTTTACATGGTGTAATACTGTTAGTATTTATGTTTTTTACTATTTTTTATTGTTTTATTATTCTTAGGCTAAGAAATCCGTCTTTTTATCAATAAAATCATGAAACTACTGGAAATTTTAATATATGCTAGCTCACGTAGGTGCGACCCCAATACATTGTACGCTATCGGACAGTATTTCGCATGATGCAATATTGTGAGTTATATATCTAAATTTATGTTTTTTACTATTTTTTACTGTTTTATTACTCTTAGGCTAGGAAATACTTGTTTTATCAATAGAATAATGAAAATTTCAATATGTACTAGCTCACGTAGGTGCGACTCTTTTCATTATCCAAAACGCTGATACCGGTATCGTATTTTACATGGTGCAATACTGTTAGTATTTATGTTTTTTGCTATTTTTTACTGTTTTTTTATTCTTAGGCTAAGAAATACTTTTTTTTTTATCAATAAAATCATGAAACTGCTGGAAATTTAAATATATGCTACCTCACGAGGTGCGACCCTTTGCGTTTTCCGAAACACTGATACCGGTATCGTATTTTCTATGGTGCAGAGTTACATGTTCAAATTTATGATTTTTTTACTATTTCTTACTGTTTTATTATTCGTAGGGTGGGAAATAATTTTTTTTTTTCAATAAAATTAAAAACAAAATTTTTATTTTTTTAATATTTTAATATTTTTGCATACACCCACAAAAAAAAAATGGCCAAAAAAATCCCGTTACAGTGAATTCGCGAGAGAAGAATCGCGATAGAGCGAAGAATCACTGTATATATATATATATATATATATATATATATATATATATATATATATATATATATATATATATATATATACATATATATATATATACACATACAGTGATCCCTCCCTTATCGCGGTAGTTCGGTTCCGGGACCCGGTGAGAGACAGGAAAACCGCGAAGTAGGATCAGCCTATATGTACATAGATATTTTAATTTATTTTTACGCTTACACTGTATAAACCCTCCCTGTACTGTTAACAAACCACCCTTTACTTCATAAATAACAGCATGCAACGTAAATTTATATGAAAGTGATAGATAAAATTATGGTGAATGAAGTGGTAATTACATGACATACTCATGTACATAGGTATTTTACAATTATTTTTACGTTTACGTACTGTATAAACCCTCCCTGCACTGTTAAAAAAACACCCTTTACATTATAAAGAACTGCAAGCAACGTAAATTTTTATGAAAGTGATAGGAAAACTTACCGTGAATGAGGTGATGATGACGTGACATACATAGGTATTTTACAATTATTTTTATGTTTACGTACTGTATAAACCCTCCCCGCACTGTTAAAAAAACACCCTTTACATTATAAATAACGGCAAGCAACGTAAATTTTTATGAAAGTAATAGGAAAACTTACCGTGAATGAGGTGATGATGACGTGACATACATAGGTATTTTACAATTATTTTTACGTTTACGTACTGTATAAACCCTCCCTGCACTGTTAAAAAACATCCTTTACATTATAAATAACAGCATGCAACGTAAATTTACATGAAATTGATAGATAAAATTACGGTGAATGAAGTGGTAGTTACAGGACATACTCATGTACATAGGTATTTTACAATTATTTTTACGTTTATGTACTGTATTAACCTTTCCTGCACTGTTAAAAAAACACCCTTTACATTATAAATAACAGCAAGCAATGTAAATTTATATAAAAGTGATAGATAAAATTACAGTGAATGAAGTGATAATTACATGACATACTCATGCACACCTAGTTCTCAGAATAACGCCTAGATAGGTTCTATGAAGTGTCGGGTAAATGGAAAATCGCGTGAAAAAACGAGTTATTTTCCATAGGAAACAATGATAAAGGGCATAGATACGTTCCAAACCTTACATAGACACACCATGCCAAAGATATAAGATAAGTAAAAAACATATTTTATTACTACATAGAAAAGCAGAAAGCCCTGTATCTATTTTTAAGAGTATACAAAAGATATTCATATTCACTTTACAGCTAGAAATTAAAATACATTACTATACTTTATTATGCAGTGGGCAACAGTTATACAGTACACTGGGACATGCATGGTGGCAGTGAGCAAGTAACTTATGTGGTAGAAGAGGAGGAGGATGCAGGAGAACGAACCTCTATCTGCAAATGTATACAAAGATAAAATAAGAATTATAAATAACCAAAGCAAGACTAAAAAACGAAAAAAGAAATTAATTATGCTATGCCTAAATCTACCATATGACAAATTAAAAAACTTAATCTACATTTTCTAGAGAGGCACAGAGTAAGGGGGGATATGATTGAGGTGTATAAATGGTTTAAAGGGATTAACAAGGGTGATATTATTAAAGTTTTAAAAATTCATGATCAAACCGGAACTCGTCATGGGTAATGAATTTAATCATGATAAATTTAGGGTCAGAAGGGAAATTGGTGAAAATTGGCTTGGTAATACCGTAGAGTATTCATAGTAGGATAATAAATGCCAATACCTTAGACACCTTCCAATGTAGATTAGATAGACGTATGACAGACGTAGGGTGGGTGTATATATAATGTATAATGATGATGATCTTTTCTTATCGTAATCCTCTTTGTGCTGGTGGAAGAAGCCTCCGCGGGCGCTTATTTACTATATTAATTTTTTTTTTTCCAAATATAGTAAAGAAGCACCCGCGGAGGCTTCTTCCACCAGTACAAAGAGGATTACGATAAGAAAAGATCATCATCATTATACATTATATATACACCCACCCTATTGGGTAGAACAGAATGTTGGGGAGAGAGAGAGAGAGAGAGAGAGAGAGAGAGAGAGAGAGAGAGAGAGAGAGAGAGAGAGAGAGAGAGAGAGAGAGAATCTTTAATTAACTCTTGTTCATTCAATCAAAACTACATTATTTATTGTAAAATAATGGTTTAATTACAAATTCGTAATAATAATAATAATAATAATAATAATAATAATAATAATAATAATAATAATATTAATAATAATAATAATCTCCGCAATCATCATCAAAGGAAATTATTGTTAAAAATAATAATAATAATAATAATAATAATAATAATAATAATAATAATAATAATAATAATAATAATAATAATAATAATAATAAGATCTAAGGAGAATTTTTGGAATAGACATCATTAGAGTAATGCAGAGGTATATTAAAACCCAGCAGAGAGCTGGATATTCATTACACATCTTTTATAATCCCTTCACATCTGACAGGTCATTACTCTCTCCATCTGTTTCTCTTTACAGCCTGATAAAGGCTGTTTTATTTTATAATTTTTTGGTCCATTCTGGTGGAAAAAAAAAAAAAAAAAAATATATATATATATATATATATATATTTTTATTTTGGGGGTGATTACCTAATTGTGATTACCTAATTGTGTTTACGGGAAAGAGCCCAAAGCTCGTATCTTCCCGTCTCCTGATCGGTTCCATTTTATACTTAGTCATACTTATCATACCTGTCTTTAAAACTATGGATTGAGATAGCATTAACTACCTCCTCGCTTAGCGAATTCCAATTATCAACTACTCTTACACTGAAAAAGTATTTCCTTACATCCTGCGAAGAAGTTTTCTTACGAAGCTTCAAACTATGACCTCTAGTTATAGAGCCAGCCATATCAAAATATCGATCCCTATCCACTCTATCATAACCATGAAGGAAGGGGGTTTATTCGCGAAATCAGAGTTTTTTACTATTATTTTTGGGGGGCGTTATTGCAATTTCGCGGATGAAAAAATCGCATATAAAAGGAACAAGGTGTACATTTTTATCAATTAAATAATGAAATTTTTTTTTTCAAGAAAAAATTGAAAATACTGAAAATTTTTATTTTTTCAATATTTTAATATTTTTGCGTTTACCCAAAAAATAAAATAATAATTTGCCAAAAAAAAAACTGTGGTACAGTGAAAACGCGAACCAAGAAATGTGATCCAGCGGGGGATCACTGTATGTATATATATATATATATATATATATATATATATATATATATATATATATATATATATATATATATATATATATATATATATATATATATATATATATATAATCTGCAAGAGGTAAGGGGAGTTTAGACATTATTCTTCTAGGTACAGAAGTCCTAAACATGGGTTGACTTATGACTGGTACCTCAACAGCTGTCATAGTAATGGGTGCATCATTGCAATCAAGAATTCTCAACTCAAATATATTACTTTGTCTAACATGGGTAGAATTACCACCACCAACTGCAGAGTAAGAAATAGGTTGGCTAGATTTCCAAGTGGGTTTACACTTCTTAACTAAATTACTGTCTACATGGATCCTATCTGACCCTCCATCAAACATTAATTTAGCTTTCTGAACCACTACATTTGATCCAACCACTCTCACAGTAGCTGTCTGTAATACAGTGCATGTCTCACCACTACCGGTACGGCTAAACAAGGAAGCTCCCGCAAATTTGACAACCAAACCTTTACTTTCATCTCTAAACCTTGTGTCTGTATCTATAAATTGTTCCTGGGGAGCTGTTATAGGTGCTGGTTCAACCTTACTCTTATCCACTTTAACACCACAGATGAGAATATGATGGTTACCCTTACATTTTTTACATTTTGCATGACAGCCTTTGGCAATGTGTCCTTTACCTAAACATCTGAAACACAACCCAGCTGTCTTAATTCTCTCCATACGCTCCTTACCGTCACACTTCTGAGTCTCAAAACATCTCTCAGAAGGATGCTTCTTGTTACAAAACCCACACTGTACTGTTACTCTTTCACCTTTCGAAGATGTGTGTAGGGCTGCAGCAGACGCCACCCTCTCTCTTACTCCTCATGTCTGCCAGGTTGATCTCTCCTCAGCTGAACTCTGGTTCTCCTTCCTCCCAGCTGTGATGTCCTTGAACACCTCATATCTCTCCAACCTCTCGATTTCTTGTTTGAGGAAAGTCAGCAGCCATTCAAGATCGCTTTCGTGTCCAGCTCCCTGCCGGGCCCACTCAAGACGAATTTCATTAGGGAGACGGGAAAGCATGATGGGAATTAGGAAGATTTCACACTGCTTGCCTGAGACACCTAATGCTTCTAAACTTAATATGTGTTTCAGTAGCTCATCTCGCAGACTCCAAAGTTGTGCTGTATATTTAGGACCTCTAGCCTTCACAGGAACATAACTAGTTAACAGAGCTTGTACATGAGCAAATATGACTCTCTGGCCTGCTGTATCTCTCCTTCAGCAGGTCACAAGCAATTACATAGTTTGCACTCGTCAATGAGAGCCCTTGAATAACTGATTTGGCCTCACCCTCCAATAATGACAAAAAATAAGTAAATTTACTCACATCAGGTAAATCTGTCTCATCAATGTGCGACTTAAACTGGTCCCAGAAGGCTTGCCACTTGGTGATGTCTCCCTTGAACTTGGACAACTCTAACTTGGGGATCTTAACTTCAGGTGATTTGTGACTTGAACTAACACTATGAGCGTCGGATGCGTCTCCTTGATTGTTCTTGACTAAACTTTCTAATGTCTTGTTAGCCTTGTACCAAAGTTGAAGGGAAGTATGCCTGAATGTGTCAGCCTCGTTGATACAATCCTCCAGCTCCTTCTCCGGAATAAGCACTTCCAGTTCAGCCTCTTTCTCATCTAAGGTGCTTAGTCTACTATTAAAGACGTCTATGGAGCTCTTGAGCTGAAACTCACTGATGCTGGTCATCTCTAGCAGGTCCTTCAATGCCTTTTCCTGCCGAGTAACCCAACATCTGGCCGACGTCCTCTGCCGCTTCACCAACTGAAATGGGTCCATTGACTGAGCCATTCTCCTCGAATTTCTTACTTATTTCCGCCACAATAACTCACAAGGAAGTCTTGACATCTTCTACTTCCCGGGTCTGGGCACCAAAGTGTTAACGAAGGTTCATCAACATCGTGAGAGGAGATCCAAGTAGGAGGAATGACAAAGCCAAACGACAGGATGCCATGTTTATTTTCTTCTCTATCTCTTTACATAACAACAGTGTCTCTCGTCAACTAACTTCAGTTAGCTTTGGACTCACCCTCATCACCTCTGTTATTTAGTAAAACAAGGATTAATAATATCAAGCATCGATACTGACCAGTTAGAATATGAAGGTTTCCAAATTTCTTTAGTCTATCAAAACTCTTTGAAGCCAAAAGTCTAAAGTTAAGGTATATCAA
>JAXCGZ010007588.1:50000-90000 GCA_037179515.1 Halocaridina rubra
CTTTTCAACTAAGGGCTAGGACGGTTGCCTTGTTGCGAAGGACTTGTTTTGGCAGATGTAATTGTTACCCTGAGTGTATGCCCTTACTAACCTCAGTCCGTGACGGGGTGTGAACCCTCGACCTGCTGCCTCAGAGTCGCAGACGCTACCATTTTGCCTCGGAGACTACTATATATATATATATACAGTGTTACCTCGGTTATTCGCGCTTCTTGGTTCGCGTTCTTACTCTATCGCGTTTTTTTTTTTTTATAAATTATTATTTTAATTTATGGGTATACGCAAAAATATTAAAATATTGAAATTTTTTTTTTCAGTATTTTCATTTTTTTTATTGAAATTTATGTTGCGTGCTGTTATTTATAATGTAAAGGGTGTTTTTTTAACAGTGCAGGGAGGATTTATACAGTTCGTAAATGAAAAAATAATTGTAAATGAGTATGTGTGTCACGTCATCATCACCTCATTCATCGTAATTTTATCTATCACTTTCATAATAATTTACGTTGCTTGCTGTTATTTATAATGTAAAGGATCCTTTTTTAACAGTGCAGGGAGGGTTTATACAGTACGTGAACGAAAAAATAATTGTTATTACCTAATTGTGATTACCTAATTGTGTTTACGGGAAAGAGCCCAAAGCTCATATCTTCCCGTCTCCTGATCGGTTCCATTTTATACTTAGTGATACTTATCATACCTGTCCTTAAAACTATGGATTGAGATAGCATTAACTACCTCCTCGCTTAGCGAATTCCAGTTATCAACTACTCTTACACTGAAAAAGTATTTCCTTACATCCTGCAAAGAAGTTTTCTTACGAAGCTTCAAACTATGACCTCTAGTTCTAGAGCCAGCCATATCAAAATATCGATCCCTATCCACTCTATCATAACCATGAAGGAATTTAAAGACTGTCACCATATCCCCCCTCACTCTTCTAGCTTCGAGTGATGGTAAGTCTAATTCCCTCAGCCTTTCATCATAACCGAGATTGCGTATTTCTGGCACCAGTTTCGTGGCATGTCTTTGAACTTTTTCAAGCCTAGCTATGTGCTTTTTCAAGTGCGGATTCCAAAAGGGGGCTGCATATTCGAGTTTTGGCCTCACATAGGTTACATAAATATTTCTGAACATTTCCTTGTCCATGTGCCTGAAGGCTACCCTTACATTTGATAAGAATGCATATGCTGCCCTTACTATGCCATTTATATGTATTTCTGGAGACAAATTTGCCAGTATGTTTACTCCTAGATCTCTCTCATTTTCTGTCTCTTAAAGTTGTACTCCAGCCACCGAGTAGTCAAGCTTGGGCCTTCTTGCACTTGTACCCATTCTCATTACCTTACATTTTGAAGTATTGAATTTTATTAGCCACTTTTCTGACCACTCATGCAGATTATTTAGATCCTCCTGAAGTTCTCTACCATTGTTCTCGTTTTTTACTTTCTTCACAATCTTTGCATCATCTGAGTATGTATGTCACGTCATTATCACCTCATTCACCGTAATTTTATCTATCACTTTCATAAAAATTTACGTTGCTTGCTGTTATTTATAATGTAAAGGGTCTTTTTTTAACAGTGCAGGGAGGGTTTATACAGTACGTAAACGAAAAAATAATTGTAAAAGAGTATGTATGTCACGTCATTATCACCTCATACACCGTAATTTTATCTATCACTTTCATAAAAATTTACGTTGCTTGCTGTTATTTATAATGCAAAGGGTGTTTTTTTAACAGTGCAGGGAGGGTTTATACAGTACGTAAACGAAAAAATAATTGTAAATGAGTATGTATGTCACGTCATTATCACCTCATTCACCGTAATGTTATCTATCACTTTCATAAAAACTTACGTTGCTTGCTGTTATTAATAATGTAAAGGGTGTTTTTTTTAACAGTGCAGGGAGGGTTTATACAGTATGTAAGCGAAAAAATAATTGTGATTACCTAATTGTGTTTACGGGAAAGAGCCCAAAGCTCGTATCTTCCCGTCTTGTAAATGAGTATGTATGTCACGTCATTATCACTTCATTCACCGTAATTTTATCTATCACTTTCATAAAAATTTACGTTGCTTGCTGTTATTTATAATGAAGAGGGTGTTTTTTTTAACAGTGCAGGGAGGGTTTATACAGTACGTAAACGAAAAAATAATTGTAAATGAGTATGTATGTCACATCATTATCACCTCATTCACCGTAATTTTATCTATCACTTTCATAAAAATTTACGTTGCTTGCTGTTATTTATAATGTAAAGGGTGTTTTTTTTAACAGTGCAGGGAGGGTTTATACAGTACGTAAACGAAAAAAAAATAATTGTGGTTACCTAATTGTGTTTACGGGAAAGAGCCCAAAGCTCGTATCTTCCCGTCTCCTGATCGGTTCCATTTTAGACTTAGTGATACTTATCATACCTGTCCTTAAAACTATGGATTGAGATAGCATTAACTACCTCCTCGCTTAGCGAATTCCAATTATCAACTACTCTTACACTGAAAAAGTATTTCCTTACATCCTGCAAAGAAGTTTTCTTACGAAGCTTCAAACTATGACCTCTAGTTCTAGAGCCAGCCATATCAAAAAATCGATCCCTATCCACTCTATCATAACCATGAAGGAATTTAAAGACTGTCACCATATACCCCCTCACTCTTCTAGCTTCGAGTGATGGTAAGTCTAATTCCCTCAGCCTCTCATCATAACTGAGATTGCGTATTTCTGGCACCAGTTTCGTGGCATGTCTTTGAACTTTTTCAAGTTTAGCTATGTGCTTTTTCAAGTGCGGATTCCAAAAGGGGGCTGCATATTCGAGTTTTGGCCTCACAGAGGTTACATAAATATTTCTGAACATTTCCTTGTCCATGTGCCTGAAGGCTACCCTTACATTTGATAAGAATGCATATGCTGCCCTTACTATGCCATTTATATGTATTTCTGGAGACAAATCTGCCAGTATGTTTACTCCTAGATCTCTCATTTTCTGTCTCTTAAAGTTGTACTCCAGCCACCGAGTAGTCAAGCTTGGGCCTTCTTGCACTTGTACCCATTCTCATTACCTTACATTTTGAAGTATTGAATTTCATTAGCCACTTTTCTGACCACTCATGCAGATTATTTAGATCCTCCTGAAGTTCTCTACCATTGTTCTCGTTTTTTACTTTCTTCACAATCTTTGTATCATCTGCAAACATATTCATGAATGAATTTACAGACTCTGGTAGGTCATTTACATATACAAGGAACAAAAGTGGCCATAAAACTGAACCCTGTGGAACTCCACTACTAACTCTTCTCCATTCAGACACTGAGTGTCTTACTCTAACCCTCTGTTCCCTTCCTTCTAAGTAAGTTTTTATCCATTCCAAAACATTTCCACCTATTCTAGCCATTGATTGCAGCTTCCTAATAAGTCTCCCATGTGGAACAGTGTCAAATGCTTTCTGGAAGTCTAGGAATATGCAATCTGCCCAGCCCTCTCTTTCCTGTAAGATTTGGCTTACCTCATCATAAAATTCTAATAAGTTTGTTACTGTTGATCTACCTTCTCTGAAGCCATGTTGCCTCACTGACAAAAAGTTGAAGGATTCCAAGTGAAGAGAGATATGTTTCCTTAGTAGTTTCTCCTTAACTTTGCAAACTATGCTGGTCAAGGAAACTGGTCTATAGTTCAGAGCCGTATCCCTCCTTCCCTTTTTGAAGATAGGTATCACATTTGCTTGTTTCCAGCATCTTGGAATCTCCCCCGACTCCAGTGACTCCTTAAATATGATACTTATTGCCACTGATATTGTGTTTGCGCATTTTTTAAGCACATGAGGGGATATGTCATCAGGACCTGTAGCTTTATGAACATCTAAATCCATCAGCGCTTTGCATACCTCTGTGGCTGTAAGGTTGATGTTCTCTAATACCGGCCCTTGAGCTTCTATCACTGCAATCTGAGGGGGTGGGGTATTTTCTACTGTAAATACTGACTGAAACTCCTTGTTCAATTCTTTGCAGATCTCTTCATCCGTCTCGGTGATGCTTCCATCCGCTCTCTTTAGCCTTAAAACCTGTTCTTTTACCTTCAGTTTTCCTCTGATAAAGCTGTGGAAAAGCTTGGGATTTTCTTTAGCCTTCCTGGTGATGTCCCTCTCATAGTCTCTCTCTGCCTCTCTCCTTTTACTTAGGTAGTCATTTCCTGCTCTTTTGTAGGTTTGCCAGGCATTTATGTTTTTTCTCCTCCTATACCTTTTCCAGCATTTGTCTCTCCACTCCTTAGCTCTTTTACACCCATTATCGAACCATTTCTCTCTGGCATGAATTACACCTACTTTGGTGACAGGTATGCAGCAATCTACTATCTTCCCATATTTCTCACAAAAGATGTCATACATTTCTTGTACAGATTTGTTGTAAAATAAGGTTCTCCAGTCAATAACTGCAAAAAGCTCATTCATTTTGATGTAATCTCCTTTCGGATAGTTCCTCCTCATGTCCTCAGTGCCTCTACTCTCAGGAAGAATATCTTCAATGATATACTGACTGAAACTCCTTGTTCAATTCTTTGCAGATCTCTTCATCCGTCTCAGTGATGCTTCCATCCGCTCTCTTTAGCCTTAAAACCTGTTCTTTTACCTTCAGTTTTCCTCTGATAAAGCTGTGGAAAAGCTTGGGATTTTCTTTAGCCTTCCTGGTGATGTCCCTCTCATAGTCTCTCTCTGCCTCTCTCCTTTTACTTAAGTAGTCATTTCTTGCTCTTTTGTAGGTTTGCCAGGCATTTATGTTTTTTCTCCTCCTATACCTTTTCCAGCATTTGTCTCTCCACTCCTTAGCTCTTTTACACCCATTATCGAACCATTTCTCTCTGGCATGAATTACGCCTACTTTGGTGACAGGTATGCAGCAATCTACTATCTTCCCATATTTCTCACAAAAGATGTCATACATTTCTTGTACAGATTTGTTGTAAAATAAGGTTCTCCAGTCAATAACTGCAAAAAGCTCATTCATTTTGATGTAATCTCCTTTCGGATAGTTCCTCCTCATGTCCTCAGTCCCTCTACATGTGTGTCACGTCATTATCACTTCATTCACCGTAATTTTATCTATCACTTTCATAAAAATTTACGTTGCTTGCTGTTATTTATAATGTAAAGGGTGTTTAATAACAGTGCAGGGAGGGTTTATACAGTGTAAATGTAAAAATATATTAAAATATCTATGTACATGTAGGCGGATCCTACTTCGCGGATTTCCTGGTTCGCGCCGGGTCCCGGAACCGAACTACAGCGATAAGTGAGGCAACACTGTGTATATATATATATATATATATATATATATATATATATATATATATATATTATATATATATATATATATATATATATATATATATATATATATATATATATATATATATTTCACTTCCCATGTACAGTACAATACACGTTTTGTTTGAACGAATTGTATACGTTTTTTTTTTCTCAGCTGAACTGTACACAGTAATTAAAGTAAACAATCCAACAGACGAACAAACGATGATAAGCCGTTAATAACAATAATAACAATAATAATAATAATTATAATAATAATAATAATAATAATAATAATAATAATAATAAAAAAATCATCATCATTGTGGTGACTATTCCCAGAATGCCTACTTTCACCTGGTCAATGAATAGTCCACTCTCAGTTTTTTGCAGGCTACCGTACACAAAAATATTTACTCCACCAACTTCAAATAAAGTTGGGCTAAAACTTACTGGCTTATAATTAAATATAAGACAAACTGTACGGTACTAAAGGGGAAGGGCATGAGTTACGTTTGCTTAATAGTTAGTGGAGAACTCCCACTGGTTAATATCACAAATACACTAAATAATATTAACTGAACACTGCATAAATCTAGGCTTAAATGAAAGACTCATCGATAAAATATAAAAATATATTGAAAAAAGTTAATATTATAATGGAGCAATATTTCAGCCCAAAAGAAAAGGTTAAATTTTACAAAAATAACAAAGAGTTATAGCTCCAGGCACGACTGCTTGACACATAAAAATAAACAACACTTAATAACGTAATTATATTTGTTTAAAATCCAAAAACTTTATGCAATATTGAAACACAGTCACTACTTGACAAATTCGACAGCACTAGTCCAAGGGGCGAAATGGGAGGCTCATAAATTTACACGAATTTTACGAGTCTCTAACAATAGGTCATCACCTGATGCTGTCCTCAGAGAGAATCCTCGTCCATTCTGTAAACAAATCAAACGAGCATCACATTCTAAAATAAAAGTATATAATTTTATCATATTTTACATAATTAAGGATTTCCTAAGATTTAGATTAGCTTTACAAACAAATTCCAATTATTCATGAGAAAATTATGAATTAATGACAAAATAAATGATTAGTTTTAATATAGTCTCTCAAATGAATATATTCATGTAGGTAGATACAATATTACTTATGGTATTACAATAAAACACACACAAGGTATAACTAATGAAACTGTGTGTGATAGACAGATCACCATACTCTCCCCCCAAAAAAAAGGGTAGGAAGCTAAATAAATCACATGTACAAACATAATAAAGTGTAGAACAAAAACAGAAAATTTAAAGGCATCATTTACAACCTATCCTACTCCAACTAAGTTGAAGGGTCTAACAAATCTGACTCTTTCCTCTGGTAAAAGAGGGGGACCTGGTTGAGAGATCGTCTTGCCAACTGCCTTTTTGCACAAAATACATGGTTTTAATATTTTCTTCACAATAACTCTACCTTTAGAGATCCAAAACTGCTTCCTAAGTCCTGACAACATTTGTCCTAATCCATAAGCTACTTTAGATGAATCACAAAATATGTGCAAATCTGATACACCAGGGACAATTACAAATCTAGGATATTGAATGGTTGACACCTGATTCAAATCTCTGCAAATAACTGAAAATTCTTGTACTAAAAGTTCTGGCAAAGGTTCATCCCAAGAACACTTACTTCTCCATAATTTTGAAATGAATAACTTTCCCTTGATCAAGATTGGTGATAACAATCCTAAAGGATCAAATATACTAGCAATTACAGATACAACTGATCTCTTGGTGATTTGATGATGCACACACTCCTCCTTGCACACTTTCTTACTGGAGTACAATTTGATTTCATCGTTTACAACATTCCAAGAAATTCCTAAAACATTTACATTATTCAGATCCAATTGGTCATGATTAACACCTACTTCATCATTAAATTTTACATCATTGCTCACCCAACCTTGTAATGGCATAGAGGCTTCTGCTAAAATAGAATTTACTATGGGATACTCTGTTTTTAACTGTTCAGAGTCTGAATAGGTACAAACAAAGTTATCTACATGGAAATGAGAGATCAGAGACTTAACTACTGGATGTGAATGCGTCTCCAAGTGATATGTGAGTGTTTTCTGAAGCAAAAAGGGAGATGATGTTGTACCAAAGAGTACTACTTTAAATCTATAGGTAACTATCTTCTGAAGTGTTTCATCCTCGAACCACAAGAATCTACAGAAATCTCTGCAGTTTGGCAAAATACCTATACGTAGGAAGGCTTTGGAAATGTCTGATACAGCAGCTACAGGGTTAGTACGAAATTCAATGAGTGAATCAACAAGTTTATGGGTTAGGCTTGGGCCTGTTAGTAAACATTCATTCAGACTCTTTGATTGTGAATCAGCTCTACTAGAAGCATTAAACACTACTCTAATAGGAGTGGTAGGAGAATTCTTGTAGACTGGATGATGAGGCAAGTAATGAGTCAGTCCGTCTGTAACTGAAGGGTTATCAATTTTCTCAATGAATCCCAATTCAATGTACTCATTAAAAATCTCTGAGTATTGTTCATAAAGTTCTGGACGAGTTGCAAAGGATTTAGCTAGTGACATGAGCTGACCATAAGCTCTTCTATAGTTAGTTGCCGGTCTCTCAGTGCCCTTAAAGGGTAATTCCACAAAATACTGATTGTCTGCCTTCTGGCAAGTGGACTCAAAATGACTCACTGATTGTACTTCCTCAGGTGTTAAAGTTTCATTCTTAATACCAATAACATCTAAATTCCAAAGGTTCTGAACTTCGGACTCAAGGGTTTGTACTCCTACACGAGCACAAAGCACATGTTGCCCATTAACTGTGTTAACTGACTGAGAACTAATTGCCCACTTTGGCATAGGTCCAAATATAATCGAACCTGCTGGACTAGACAAAAGTGTAATTCCAGAATAGAAATTATGGTTGGTCACAAATCTAGAATAGTAATCTGCACCAATTACCATACTTATGTCACTAATCACATTACACTCAACGTTAGGATCTGCAAGTTTGATCCCCTTTTTTGTGAGTGTTTCTGCAACACTAGCAATGCCAGGTACATATAACGTAGTGTTAACCTTATCATAGACGACAGCATAAATCGGAATACGTTGTCTACCAATGCGTACTACAACACGAACGACGTCACACAAAATGTTTTCGGCTTGATTACCAAATGAAGTCAGTTTAAGTGAGATACGAAACACTGGATTGAGTTTAAGGCGCTTTACTACTGCAGAATGAATGAAAGACCGTTGAGCGCCGGTGTCTAAAAACATCCTAACGGTTTCACGTACCCCAGCACCAGAAATCTTAACAATTGCTGTAGGAAGTGCTACTGAAGGAAGTGGAACCTTATTAGTCTGGATATCTGTTTGAACAGAATTAGCGACACTGTCATCTCTTCCTGACAGGATTTTAAACTTATCATCCACTACTACTTGATTAGTGGGAATGTTACTGTTAAGGTTAGTTCCATTATTAATAACTGTTGGGGCATTAGACGCAACTGACACTTGATTAACTGCAGTACTACGGTTGGTTAGTTTCATGCAGAGAAAGGTATGATGTTTGCCCTTACAATTTCTACACTCAGCCGTCTCTCTACACTGTGAGGCTCTATGGCCTTTCTGCATACACACAAAACATAGGTCTAACTCTCTAACTCTGTTCTTCCTGGCTTCATGAGTTGCGTAATTAGAACAAAACTTAGTATTATGAATATCCTTACAAAAGAGATAAGGTTTGTTCCAAGTACTAGAATTGCTAGATGACGAATTAGACTTATTTTGAGTCTTGGCCACAACTACTTGTTTAGGTACTGTACTAAACCTATGATTGGAATTTGTACTAGAATTCTGACTAACTACTACATTAGTTTTGGAATGTGCATCAGAATGTGAAACTTGCTTATTCCTAGACTGATCAGAGAGAATACGAGAACATTCCATGACCTTGATAAGGTGTCCAATACCATCCTTCAATTGTGTAATAGTCAAAGTATAAGTACTGTACTTATTAAAAAGATACTCTAAAGTTTTAGGACTAAGTTTCTTAGCAATTATGTCTTTTATTAGGTAGTCATCACAAGGTACTTGGGTTGCACCCTCTCTTTGCATCAACAAACGTTGAAATGTTAAGTGAAATTCAGTCAACTCAGTTAAATTATGTTCAGGGGGTTTCATGTCCATCAAATCTAAATGTAATTGTTGCAACAAAAGGTCATTATCGGCAAAGCTTTTTCTCAACAAACTTAATGCTATACTGTAATTACCACTAGTTATGGGAAGACCTTCAATGGTTCTATAAGCTTTACCTCTCAAATAAGATCTGAGCATGCTAAATTTCAATACTGGGTCAATGTCTTGACGACTATCAATTAAACTACTAAAGGAATCCCAAAAACAATTCCACTGACTCAACTGACCATCAAATTCAGGAATCTTAATCTCAGGCAACTTAGGGTGTGGAAGGGGTCTAGCAGGTACTACTGTCTGACTAGGAGCTTGACTAGTTGTAGCTTGTGCTTGACTACCAAAGGACAAATGATCATCTATAGCTGACTTAATTTGTATGAGCACTTTATAGGCATTACGTTTCAGAGTTCTGTGCTCTCTAGAAACTTGGCTAAGCTGGGTACTATCAATAGCATCTTGACTAGCTGTCCAATGTACATCAATGGACTCGTACAACTTTGTAAGTTCTGCTTCTGAAAACTGTAACGACCGTAAGGATGGTGGAGGAGACGCTTTAAGGTCATGTTCTATAGAACTGAGCATATCTGTCAGATCATCGGTTACAACCTTGTAAAGTTCAAACGCTTTACTTTCAGCGATTGATGGTAAAGACATCTTGCTGGATTAATCTTTACCTTATACAAATCACAATAATTTTGGCTAGGTGGCCAAACTAAACTAATACCAAAATTCACTAGGATTATAATATTTATATCCTAGGTACACTTGATTACACACGCATGTATTCAAATAGCTAATCTAAACCTTCCCTTGGACTAAAGAATTCGACATCAGCAGTGATATAAAAAAAAAATATGCCATGGATTTATGCGCAGTGTTTTAATATCAAAGTTCAAAAACAGTACCAATGGTAGCCTATTCCAAATTCCATTCAGTAAATGTAGTAAAGTATGCTAGCTAGGCTAGGCACCATATCCGGTTCGAAGGACCAGAAAAAAACTAGAATATGTGGTGACTATTCCCAGAATGCCTGCTTTCACCTGGTCAATGAATAGTCTACTCTCAGTTTTTTGCAGGCTACCGTACACAAAAATATTTACTCCACCAACTTCAAATAAAGTTGGGCTAAAACTTACTGGCTTATAATTAAATATAAGACAAACTGTACGATACTAAAGGGGAAGGGCATGAGTTATGTTTGCTTAATAGTTAGTGGAGAACTCCCACTGGTTAATAACACAAATACACTAAATAATATTAACTGAACACTGCATAAATCTAGGCTTAAATGAAAGACTCATCGATAAAATATAAAAATATATTGAAAAAAGTTAATATTATAATGGAGCAATATTTCAGCCCAAAAGAAAAGGTTAAATTTTACAAAAATAACGAAGAGTTATAGCTCCAGGCACGACTGCTGGACACATCAAAATAAACAACACTTAATAACGTAATTATATTTGTTCAAAATCCAAAAACTTTATGCAATATTGAAACACAGTCACTGCTTGACAAATTCGACAGCACTAGTCCAAGGGGCGAAATGGGAGGCTCATAAATTTACACGAATTTTACGAGTCTCTAACAATAGGTCATCACCTGATGCTGTCCTCAGAGAGAATCCTCGTCCATTCTGTAAACAAATCAGACGAGCATCACATTCTAAAATAAAAGTATATAATTTTATCATATTTTACATAATTAAGGATTTCCTAAGATTTAGATTAGCTTTACAAACAAATTCCAATTATTCATGAGAAAATTATGAATTAATGACAAAATAAATGATTGGTTTAATATAGTCTCTCAAATGAATATATTCATGTAGGTAGATACAATATTACTTATGGTATTACAATAAAACACACACAAGGTATAACTAATGAAACTGTGTGTGATAGACAGATCACCACACTCTCCCCCCAAAAAGGGTAGGAAGCTAAATAAATCACATGTACAAACATAATAAAGTGTAGAACAAAAACAGAAAATTTAAAGGCATCATTTACAACCTATCCTACTCCAACTAAGTTGAAGGGTCTAACAAATCTGACTCTTTCCTCTGGTAAAAGAGGGGGACCTGGTTGAGAGATCGTCTTGCCAACTGCCTTTTTGCACAAAATACATGGCTTTAATATTTTCTTCACAATAACTCTACCTTTAGAGATCCAAAACTGCTTCCTAAGTCCTGACAACATTTGTCCTAATCCATAAGCTACTTTAGATGAATCACAAAATATGTGCAAATCTGATACACCAGGGACAATTACAAATCTAGGATATTGAATGGTTGACACCTGATTCAAATCTTTGCAAATAACTGAAAATTCTTGTACTAAAAGTTCTGGCAAAGGTTCATCCCAAGAACACTTACTTCTCCATAATTTTGAAATGAATAACTTTCCCTTGATCAAGATTGGTGATAACAATCCTAAAGGATCAAATACACTAGCAATTACAGATACAACTGATCTCTTGGTGATTTGATGATGCACACACTCCTCCTTGCACACTTTCTTACTGGAGTACAATTTGATTTCATCGTTTACAACATTCCAAGAAATTCCTAAAACATTTACATTATTCAGATCCAATTGGTCATGATTAACACCTACTTCATCATTAAATTTTACATCATTGCTCACCCAACCTTGTAATGGCATAGAGGCTTCTGCTAAAATAGAATTTACTATGGGATACTCTGTTTTTAACTGTTCAGAGTCTGAATAGGTACTAACAAAGTTATCTACATGGAAATGAGAGATCAGAGACTTAGCTACTGGATGTGAATGTGTCTCCAAGTGATATGTGAGTGTTTTCTGAAGCAAAAAGGGAGATGATGTTGTACCAAAGAGTACTACTTTAAATCTATAGGTAACTATCTTCTGAAGTGTTTCATCCTCGAACCACAAGAATCTACAGAAATCTCTGCAGTTTGGCAAAATACCTATACGTAGGAAGGCTTTGGAAATGTCTGATACAGCAGCTACAGGGTTAGTACGAAATTCAATGAGTGAATCAACAAGTTTATGGGTTAGGCTTGGGCCTGTTAGTAAACATTCATTCAGACTCTTTGATTGTGAATCAGCTCTACGAGAAGCATTAAACACTACTCTAATAGGAGTGGTAGGAGAATTCTTGTAGACTGGATGATGAGGCAAGTAATGAGTCAGTCCGTCTGTAACTGAAGGGTTATAAATTTTCTCAATGAATCCCAATTCAATGTACTCATTAAAAATCTCTGAGTATTGTTCATAAAGTTCTGGACGAGTTGCAAAGGATTTAGCTAGTGACATGAGCTGACCATAAGCTCTTCTATAGTTAGTTGCCGGTCTCTCAGTGCCCTTAAAGGGTAATTCCACAAAATACTGATTGTCTGCCTTCTGGCAAGTGGACTCAAAATGACTCACTGATTGTACTTCCTCAGGTGTTAAAGTTTCATTCTTAATACCAATAACATCTAAATTCCAAAGGTTCTGAACTTCGGACTCAAGGGTTTGTACTCCTACACGAGCACAAAGCACATGTTGCCCATTAACTGTGTTAACTGACTGAGAACTAATTGCCCACTTTGGCATAGGTCCAAATATAATCGAACCTGCTGGACTAGACAAAAGTGTAATTCCAGAATAGAAATTATGGTTGGTCACAAATCTAGAATAGTAATCTGCACCAATTACCATACTTATGTCACTAATCACATTACACTCAACGTTAGGATCTGCAAGTTTGATCCCCTTTTTTGTGAGTGTTTCTGCAACACTAGCAATGCCAGGTACATATAACGTAGTGTTAACCTTATCATAGACGACAGCATAAATCGGAATATGTTGTGTACCAATGCGTACTACAACACGAACGACGTCACACAAAATGTTTTCGGCTTGATTACCAAATGAAGTCAGTTTAAGTGAGATACGAAACACTGGATTGAGTTTAAGGCGCTTTACTACTGCAGAATGAATGAAAGACCGTTGAGCGCCGGTATCTAAAAACATCCTAACTGTTTCATGTACCCCAGCACCAGAAATCTTAACAATTGCTGTAGGAAGTGCTACTGAAGGAAGTGGAACCTTATTAGTCTGGATATCTGTTTGAACAGAATTAGCGACACTGTCATCTCTTCCTGACAGGATTTTAAACTTATCATCCACTACTACTTGATTAGTGGGAATGTTACTGTTAAGGTTAGTTCCATTATTAATAACTGTTGGGGCATTAGACGCAACTGACACTTGATTAACTGCAGTACTACGGTTGGTTAGTTTCATGCAGAGAAAGGTATGATGTTTGCCATTACAATTTCTACACTCAGCCGTCTCTCTACACTGTGAGGCTCTATGGCCTTTCTGCATACACACAAAACATAGGTCTAACTCTCTAACTCTGTTCTTCCTGGCTTCATGAGTTGCGTAATTAGAACAAAACTTAGTATTATGAATATCCTTACAAATGAGACAAGGTTTGTTCCAAGTACTTGAATTGCTAGATGACGAATTAGACTTATTTTGAGTCTTGGACACAACTACTTGTTTAGGTTCTGTACTAAACCTATGATTGGAATTTGTACTAGAATTCTGACTAACTACTACATTAGTTTTGGAATGTGCATCAGAATGTGAAACTTGCTTATTCCTAGACTGATCAGAGAGAATACGAGAACATTCCATGACCTTGATAAGGTGTCCAATACCATCCTTCAATTGTGTAATAGTCAAAGTATAAGTACTGTACTTATTAAAAAGATACTCTAAAGTTTTAGGACTAAGTTTCTTAGCAATTATGTCTTTTATTAGGTAGTCATCACAAGGTACTTGGGTTACACCCTCTATTTGCATCAACAAACGTTGAAATGTTAAGTGAAATTCAGTCAACTCAGTTAAATTATGTTCAGGGGGTTTCATGTCCATCAAATCTAAATGTAATTGTTGCAACAAATGGTCATTATCGGCAAAGCTTTTTCTCAACAAACTTAATGCTATACTGTAATTACCACTAGTTATGGGAAGACCTTCAATGGTTCTATAAGCTTTACCTCTCAAATAAGATCTGAGCATGCTAAATTTCAATACTGGGTCAATGTCTTGACGACTATCAATTAAACTACTAAAGGAATCCCAAAAACAATTCCACTGACTCAACTGACCATCAAATTCAGGAGTCTTAATCTCAGGCAACTTAGGGTGTGGAAGGGGTCTAGCAGGTACTACTGTCTGACTAGGAGCTTGACTAGTTGTAGCTTGTGCTTGACTACCAAAGGACAAATGATCATCTATAGCTGACTTAATTTGTATGAGCACTTTATAGGCATTACGTTTCAGAGTTCTGTGCTCTCTAGAAACTTGGCTAAGCTGGGTACTATCAATAGCATCTTGACTAGCTGTCCAATGTACATCAATGGACTCGTACAACTTTGTAAGTTCTGCTTCTGAAAACTGTAATGACCGTAAGGATGGTGGAGGAGACGCTTTAAGGTCATGTTCTATAGAACTGAGCATATCTGTCAGATCATCGGTTACAACCTTGTAAAGTTCAAACGCTTTACTTTCAGCGATTGATGGTAAAGACATCTTGCTGGATTAATCTTTACCTTATACAAATCACAATAATTTTGGCTAGGTGGCCAAACTAAACTAATACCAAAATTCACTAGGATTATAATATTTATATCCTAGGTACACTTGATTACACACACATGTATTCAAATAGCTAATCTAAACCTTCCCTTGGACTAAAGAATTCGACATCAGCAGTGATATCACAAAAAATATGCCATGGATTTATGCGCAGTGTTTTAATATCAAAGTTCAAAAACAATACCAAAGGTAGCCTATTCCAAATTCCATTCAGTAAATGTAGTAAAGTATGCTAGCTAGACTAGGCACCATATCCGGTTCGAAGGACCAGAAAAAAACTAGAATATGTGGTGACTATTCCCAGAATGCCTGCTTTCACCTGGTCAATGAATAGTCTACTCTCAGTTTTTTGCAGGCTACCGTACACAAAAATATTTACTCCACCAACTTCAAATAAAGTTGGGCTAAAACTTACTGGCTTATAATTAAATATAAGACAAACTGTACGATACTAAAGGGGAAGGGCATGAGTTACGTTTGCTTAATAGTTAGTGGAGAACTCCCACTGGTTAATAACACAAATGCACTAAATAATATTAACTGAACACTGCATAAATCTAGGCTTAAATGAAAGACTCATCGATAAAATATAAAAATATATTGAAAAAAGTTAATATTATAATAGAGCAATATTTCAGCCCAAAAGAAAAGGTTAAATTTTACAAAAATAACAAAGAGTTATAGCTCCAGGCACGACTGCTGGACACATCAAAATAAACAACACTTAATAACGTAATTATATTTGTTCAAAATCCAAAAACTTTATGCAATATTGAAACACAGTCACTGCTTGACAAATTCGACAGCACTAGTCCAAGGGGCGAAATGGGAGGCTCATAAATTTACACGAATTTTACGAGTCTCTAACAATAAGTCATCACCTGATGCTGTCCTCAGAGAGAATCCTCGTCCATTCTGTAAACAAATCAGACGAGCATCACATTCTAAAATAAAAGTATATAATTTTATCATATTTTACATAATTAAGGATTTCCTAAGATTTAGATTAGCTTTACAAACAAATTCCAATTATTCATGAGAAAATTATGAATTAATGACAAAATAAATGATTGGTTTAATATAGTCTCTCAAATGAATATTACTTATGGTATTACAATAAAACACACACAAGGTATAACTAATGACACTGTGTGTGATAGACAGATCACCACAATCATCATCATCATCAAAGGAAAATTATTTTTGCCAATAATAATAATAATAATATTAATAATAATAATAATAATAATAATAATAATAATAATAATAATAATAATAATAATAATAATAATAATAAGATCTAAGGAGAATTTTTTGGAATAGAGATCATGAAAGTAATGCAGAGGTACAGTATATTAAAACCCAGCAGAGAATTGGATATTCATTTCACATCTTTTATAATACTTTCACATCTAACAGGTTATTACACTCTCCATCTCTATTTCTCTTTACTTTATATATTCTTTGTGCCCAGGCCCGATAAAGACTGTTATTTTTTTATTATTTTCTGGCCCGTCCTGGTGTCACAATCATTTAAAAAAAAATTAAATGATTGTGACACCAGGACGGGCCAAAAAATAATAAAATAAAATAGTCTCTCTCGAGCCTGGGAAACTGCCTCTGAGGCGTTCGCTTAGTTACTAAGCTGAACCATTGTTTTTAATATTTCGCATGTACATTACATGCATATTTAGTTTTTTTTTTACTATTATTTTAAAGAGGCGTTATTCCAATTTAGCATAGTATAAACACGGATAAAAAGTGAGGTTACTATATATATATATATATATATATATATATATATATATATATATATATATATATATATATATATATATATATATATATATATATATATATATATATATATATATATATATATATATATATATATATATATATATATATATATATATATATATATATATATATATATATATATATATATATAAACTATGTCAGGGGTTCACTGCCCCCTAGATATAATCAGATTGTCCTTCATATCAATGATGGAAGATTCCACTATGATGCCACTATGTTATTCAAAAGCACTTGTCAATTCATATGAAAAATTGTGGAATCTTCCGTCATTGAAATGATGGACAATCTCAATTTATCTATGGGGCAGTGGACCCCTGACATACTTTATATATATATATATATATATATATATATATATATATATATATATATATATATATATATATATATATATATATATATTTTTTTTTTTTTTTTAGGACTGCTGTACCTAGAAGAATAATGTCTAAACTCCCCTTACCTCTTGCAGATAATTACCAAGATGATTCATGTATAGAAGTAGATATATTAGTGGGTCAAGATGCTTATTGGAGTCTCATAATCTCAAGTGAGTCTGTACAGGTGGAGAATGTAGTAGCTCAGAAGTCTGTGTTTGGGTGGGTGCTATCTGGTGTTTGGCACTCTTCACATCCTTGTCCTAATGTAAAAGCAACTTCACTTCAAATGTTATGCATTTAAAAGGTTTCAGACTATGATGTAAGTAAAGTTTGGGACTTAGAATCCATAGGTATCCAGTCCATTGAAACGGACCCTAAATTTGAGTCAAATATTGTCATGCTGGAATTTGCCCAGAATGTTTCCTATTTCAAGGGTAGATATGAAGTGTCCCTACCATGGAAAAACGAGTTGATGAAAGATGCTCTTTTGAATAACGAGAAACTTGCAATGAAAAGACTAGATAAGTTACATGTGAGACTGGACAAGGATGAAAGGTTAAAGGCTGAGTACTATAATGTCTTTAAAGAGTATGAGAAAGATGGTATTATTGAGGAAATTCCTTTGAATGACATGAAGAGTAATAATCCCACATTCTACTTGCCTCATCATCCTGTAGTTAAGGCCATCAGTATAAGTACTAAAGTTAGACCAGTATTTGATGCATAAGCTAAGGATTACAATGAAATTTCACTCAATAACTGTCTTCTCACAGGGCCTTCCCTCAACCCAGATTTAATAGAAGTCATGCTTAGATTTAGGAGATGGCCCATTTCTCTCACTGCTGATATAACAAAAGCATTCTTGCAACTAAGTGTTGATCCACCAAACAGAGATGTACATCGTTTTTTGTTGAGGGATGAGAATGGGGTCAAGCACATGAGATTTCTGAGGGTTCCCTTTGGAAACACTTCCAGTCCCTTTCTGCTCAATGCCACAATTAAGTACTATTTAGACAAGTTTCCTTGCACAAAAGTAATTCAAGAATTAAAGGAAGATATGTATGTGGATAATTGGCTGAGTGGGGCTGATAGTGTGGATGAAGCTACCCATAAGTTTAATGAGGCATGTGAGGTTTTGGCTCAGGCAGGTATGCCTCTCACTAAATGGGTGTCAAACAGTAAAATGGTAACCTCTAATTTTCAGGACAAGCTTGACCAATTGCATTATGAAGAAGACACTAAAGTACTGGAATTACTGTGGTGTAGTTCATCTGATGAGTTTTCCTTTGCAGGTTTAGAGTTCAACACCCAAACTGTGTTGAATTATAACAAGAGAAGCATGCTAAGTCTGATTGCCAAAATCTTTGACCCTCTAGGCCTTATTAATCCATTTATTATGTTTGGTAAGATACTTTTCCAAGATATATGGAGGTTGTGGACTAAGAACTATATTACTAATCTGCCTCCTGTGGTTAAAGGATTTACTGCAAAATGTAACATTAAGAAGGGTGATTTAGTTTTAGTAAAAGAAGACAACATTCTAAGATTACAGTGGCCTCTGGGAGTAATTGTGGATGTCTTCCCTGGTCGGGATGGAGTTATTAGAAGTGTAAATGTGAGAACTTCTAAGGGGATTTTGAAAAGGCCAATTCAAAGACTTCATGATTTAGAAATATCAAGGGTTGAGTATACCAATGATGCTAAGGTTGATCAGCCTTTTCCTCTCTGATACATCTGTTCAAGCCAGTCCTCCTCCTGACCAGGAAACTGACCACTCTTACTCTCAGCCTGCTGTATCTAATGACATTCATACACATTCAGGTAGACCGATTAAGACTCCTCAGAAACTTGATTTGTGAGTACTGTACTGTACAGTAGTATGAGTCTGTAAGGTACTGTACAGTATACTTCAGTACCAGTATCTATATATGTTGTATATCTGTTGGAGGGCTAAGTGATGTGAAATTTCATACCGGTACAGTTCTGTATGTTTGTATAGGTTACTGTACTTGATTAATAGGAGTCTGTACTCCTATGATGGGGAGTGTGTTAGGAAGGAAATAGACATTTGTTCCTTTTATTTGGGTCTACCTTCAATTGCAAAAGTTTTCTATGATTATGGAATGTATGCACACTGATTGGTTTATTTATTTTAATTTGTATTTGGTCTCCCAATGATTTAGTGAGCGTTTTAATTATTTCATATATATATTTGAAATACCTTAACTTTAGACTTTTGACTTCAAAGAGTTTTGATAGACTAAAGAAATTCGGAAACCTTCATATTCTAACTGGTCAATATCGATGTTTGATATTATTAATCCTTGTTTTACTAAATAACAGAGGTGATGAGGGTGAGTCCAAAGCTAACTGAAGTTAGTTGACGAGAGACATTGTTGTTATGTAAAGAGATAGAGAATAAAATTAACATGGCGTCCTGTCATTTGGCTCTGTCATTCCTCCTACTTGGATCTCCTGTCACGATGTTGATGAACCTTCGTTAACAAATATAAATAACTACAGGTCTTTCTGCTTTGTTATGTATTTATAAAATATGTTTTACTTATCTTATATCTTTGATATAGTGTTTTTGTGTACGGGTTGTGAAACGTATCTAAGCCCATTATTATTCTTATTGAAAATGGTTCATTACATTACGCGATTATTACATTACGCGGCACTTCTCAGAACTGATCTTCCCTTTATTACAAGAACTAGGTATATATATATATATATATATATATATATATATATATATATATATATATATATATATATATATATATATATATATATATATATATATATATATATATACAGTGATCCTCCCCCTATCGCAATAGTTCGGTTCCGGGACCCAGCGCGAGACAGGAAAACCGCGAAGTAGGATCAGCCCATATGTACATAGATATTTTAATTTATTTTTACGCTTACACTGTATAAACCCTCCCTGTACTGTTAACAAACCACCCTTTTCTTCATAAATAACAGCATGCAACGTAAATTTATATGAAAGTGATAGATAAAATTACGGTGAATGAAGTGGTAATTACATGACATACTCATGTACATAGGTATTTTATAATTATTTTTACGTTTACTTACTGTATAAACCCTCCCTGCACTGTTAAAAAAACACCCTTTACTTTATAAATAACAGCAAGCAACGTAAATATTTAATAACGTGGTTGGAAAACTTACCGTGAATGAGGTGATGATGACGTGACATACTCATATACATAGGTATTTTACAATTATTTTTATGTTTACGTACTGTATAAACCGTCCCTGCACTGTTAAAAAAACACCCTTTACTTTATAAATAACAGCATGCAATGTAAATTTATATGAAAGTTATAGGAAAAGTTACCGTGAATGAGGTGATGATGACGTGACATACTCATGTACATAGGTATTTTACAATTATTTTTACGTTTACATACTGTATAAACCCTCCCTGCACTGTTAAAAAACACCCTTTACTTTATAAATAACAGCATGCAACGTAAATTTATATGAAAGTGGTAGATAAAATTACGGTGAATGATGTGGTAATTACTTGACATACTCATGTACATAGGTATTTTACAATTATTTTTACATTTACGTACAATATAAACCCTCCCTGCACTGTTAAAAAAACACCGTTTTCTTTATAAATAACAGCAAGCAACGTAAATTTTTATGAAAGTGATAGGAAAACTTACCGTGAATGTGGTGATGATGACGTGACATACTCATATACATAGGTATTTTACAATTATTTTTACGTTTACGTACTGTATAAACCCTCCCTGCACTGTTAAAAAAACACCCTTTACTTTATAAATAACAGCATGCAACGTAAATTTATATGAAAGTGATAGGAAAACTTACCGTGAATGAGGTGATGATGACGTGACATACTCATGTACATAGGTATTTTACAATTATTTTTACGTTTACATACTGTATAAACACTCCCTGCACTGTTAAAAGAACATCTTTACTTTATAAATAACAGCATGCAACGTAAATTTATATGAAAGTGATAGACAAAATTTCGGTGAATGAAGTTGTAATTACATGACATATTCATGTACATAGGTTTTTTACAATTATTTTTAAGATTACGTACTGTATAAACCCTCCCTGCACTGTTAAAAAACACCCTTAACATTTTTCATCAAGTAAATAATGAAATTTGTTTTTTTCAATAAAAAAATTAAAATACTGAAAATTCTTAGTTTTTCAATATTTTAATATTTTTGCGCATACTCAAAAAATAAAATAATAATTTGCCAAAAAAAAAAACCGCTGTACAGTGAAAACGCGAACCAAGAAACGCGATCCAGTGGGAGATCACTGTATATATATATATATATATATATATATATATATATATATATATATATATATATATATATATATATATATATATATATATATATATATATATATATATATATATATATATATATATATATATATATATATATATATATATATATATATATATATATATATATATATATATATATATACGCACGCCTAGATTGCTTTTCACGCATGTTTGTAATCCGTGAAAGTGGAATAATCCCCATGCAAAAAAACTCGAAAAAAGAATTTTCATTTTAGTAAATAATCGACTGCCTCTGAGGCACTTTTCCGCCATGCTTTTCCTCTTCTACCGTTTAATGTGATCGGATATTATGAAGATTATGGAAAAAAAGCATTAAGGACAAACAGCAAAGAAATTCGCTATATAATATCATCAGGGAAATAGCGTGCGAGGATGCATCAGCTGATACGGAGGCGACAAAACGTTTGCAGATCGTTGTTCGTTCTCCCACATCCTACTCCTTTTCTACCGCTCAATGCGATCGAATATTATGAAGTGAATTGAAAAAAGCATTAAGAACACACAGCAAACAAACTTTCGATATAATATTGTCAGGGAAATAGCGTGCGAGGTGCATCAGCTGATACGGAAGTGGTAAAACGTTTCCAGAAAGTGGTTTATTCTCCCTCCTCCTCCTCCTCTTCTAATGCTTAATGCGATCGAATCTTATGAAGAGAATTGTAAAAAACCATTAGGAACATACAGCAAACAAATGTTTAATATAATATCATCAGGGAAATAGCGTGCTTGGGTGCATCAGTTGATACGGAAGCGGCAAAACGTTTGCAGATAGAGTTTCGTTCACCCACATCCTCCTCCTCTTCTACCACTTAATGCGATCAAATATTATGAAGAGAATTGAAAAAAAGCATTAAGAACAAACAACAAACAAACTTGTGATATAATATTGTCAGGGAAATAGCGTGCAAGGGTGCATCAACTGATACGGAGGTGGCAAAACGTTTGCATCCTCGTGCTCACTGCCACCTTGCACGTCCAAGAGTATGCTTGTTGCCCACCGTATAATACAGTGCATTAATTTGTGTACTGTACAGTAAATCTGTATATCTTTTATTCTGTACACTATTTGAATGTTGATATACATAACTATAGGTGTTTCTGCTTTGTTTTGTACTTATAAAATATACATACATACATATACCTTGGCTGTTTCCCCCTTTAATTGGGGGGTAGCCGACATCAAGAAAGGAAAACAGTTTGGGGAGAAGTTATTCTCCCCTCTACTCCCCTTCTTTTTTGACGTCTCACAGGAGGTTGGTACAAGGGGGGGATTCCTAGTCCCCCCGCCCCGTCCACTTTTAGTCGCCTTTTACAACACGCAGGGAATACGGTGAGGCTATTCTTTGAATTGTGCCCACCCCACAGGGCACAATATATATATATATATATATATATATATATATATATATATATATATATATATATATATATATATATATATATATATATATATATATATATATATATATATATATATATATATATATATATATCCAGAAATGAGCTTCTTGAAGTTAAGAGTTCCAACGCCTTTCGAGAGCTACTCACCCAGACCCTCATCCAAAACTTCATGTTTTAGAGAGCCACAAGTGTTTTGAAAATCCGCTCCCATAGCATAGAGATCACCACTACTATTCGACCACCAATTATACTTGCGTTTTAAACTTCCTACCCTGATGATACATTTTACATATCTTATCTCTTTGGTATAGTGTGTCTATATACAGTTGTGGAACGTATCTATGCCCATTATCGTTGTTTCTTATGGAAAATGAATCGTTATATTACGCAAAAATTACAATACGCGGCACTTCTGAGAACTTTTCTTTGTTTCATTTTAAGAACTAGGTGTATATATATATATATATATATATATATATATATATATATATATATATATATATATATATATATATATATATATATATATATATATATATATATATATATATATATATATATATATATATATATATATATATATATATATATATATATATATATATATATATATATATATATATACAGTGTTCCCTCGCTATATTGTGATTACCTAATTGTGTTTACGGGAAAGAGCCCAAAGCTCGTATCTTCCCGTCTCCTGATCGGTTCCATTTTATACTTAGTCATACTTATCATACCTGTCCTTAAAACTATGGATTGAGATAGCATTAACTACCTCCTCGCTTAGCCAATTCCAATTATCAACTACTCTTACACTGAAAAAGTATTTCCTTACATCCTGCAAAGAAGTTTTCTTACGAAGCTTCAAACTATGACCTCTAGTTCTAGAGCCAGCCATATCAAAATATCCATCCCTATCCACTCTATCATAACCATGAAGGAATTTAAAGACTGTCACCATATCCCCCCTCACTCTTCTAGCTTCAAGTGATGGTAAGTCTAATTCCTTCAGCCTCTCATCATAACTGAGATTGCGTATTTCTGGCACCAGTTTCGTGGCATGTCTTTGAACTTTTTCAAGCTTAGCTATGTGCTTTTTCAAGTGCGGATTCCAAAAGGGGGCTGCATATTCGAGTTTTGGCCTCACATAGGTTACATAAATATTTCTGAACATTTCCTTGTCCATGTGCCTGAAGGCTACCCTTACATTTGATAAGAATGCTTATGCTGCCCTGGAGACAAATCTGCCAGTATGTTTATTTTAGATCTCTCTCATTTTCTGTCTCTTGAAGTTGTACTCCAGCCACCGAGTAGTCAAGCTTGGGCATTCTTGCACTTGTACCCATTCTCATTACCTTACATTTTGAAGTACTGAATTTCATTAGCCACTTTTCTGACCACTCATACAGATTATTTAGATCCTCCTGAAGTTCTCTACCATTGTTCTCGTTTTTTACTTTCTTCACAATCTTTGCATCATCTGCAAACATATTCATGAATGAATTTACAGACTCTGGTAGGTCATTTACATATACAAGGAACAAAAGTGGCCCTAAAACTGAACCCTGTGGAACTCCACTACTAACTCTTCTCCATTCAGACACTGAGTGTCTTACTCTAACCCTCTGTTCCCTTCCTTCTAAGTAAGTTTTTATCCATTCCAAAACATTTCCACCTATTCTAGCCATTGATTGCAGCTTCCTAATAAGTCTCCCATGTGGAACAGTGTCAAACGCTTTCTGGAAGTCTAGGAATATGCAATCTGCCCAGCCCTCTCTTTCCTGTAAGATTTGGCTTACCTCATCATAAAATTCTAATAAGTTTGTTACTGTTGATCTACCTTCTCTGAAGCCATGTTGCCTGACTGACAAAAAGTTGAAGGATTCCAAGTGAAGAGAGATATGTTTCCTTAGTAGTTTCTCCTTAACTTTGCAAACTATGCTGGTCAAGGAAACTGGTCTATAGTTCAGAGCCGTATCCCTCCTTCCCTTTTTGAAGATAGGTATCACATTTGCTTGTTTCCAGCATCTTGGAATCTCCCCTGACTCCAGTGACTCCTTAAATATGATACTTAGTGCCACTGATATTGTGTTTGCGCATTTTTTAAGCACATGAGGGGATATGTCTTCAGGACCTGTAGCTTTATGAACATCTAAATCCATCAGCGCTTTGCATACCTCTGTGGCTGTAAGGTTGATGTTCTCTAATACCGGCCCTTGAGCTTCTATCACTGCAATCTGAGGGGGTGGGGTATTTTCTACTGTAAATACTGACTGAAACTCCTTGTTCAATTCTTTGCAGATCTCTTCATCCGTCTCAGTGATGCTTCTATCCGCTCTCTTTAGCCTTAAAACCTGTTCTTTTACCTTCAGTTTTCCTCTGATAAAGCTGTGGAAAAGCTTAGGATTTTCTTTAGCCTTCCTGGTGATGTCCCTCTCATAGTCTCTCTCTGCCTCTCTCCTTTTACTTAGGTAGTCATTTCTTGCTCTTTTGTAGGTTTGCCAGGCATTTATGTTTTTTCTCCTCCTATACCTTTTGCAGCATTTGTCTCTCCACTCCTTAGCTCTTTTACACCCATTATCGAACCATTTGTCTCTGGCATGAATTACACCTACTTTGGTGACAGGTATGCAGCAATCTACTATCTTCCCATATTTCTCACAAAAGATGTCATACATTTCTTGTACAGATTTGTTGTAAAATAAGGTTCTCCAGTCAATAACTGCAAAAAGCTCATTCATTTTGATGTAATCTCCTTTCGGATAGTTCCTCCTCATGTCCTCAGTGCCTCTCCTCTCAGGAAGAATATCTTCAATGATATACTCCACCAACAACACACAGTGGTCACTCTTTCCAATTGGTGGTTCATACTCAATTTTTTCAATATCCAACACATTATCTGTGAACACTAGATCAAGTAGTGATGGCTCATCCCCACCCCTGGCCCTGGTTCCATTACATGCTGGTGTAGAAAATTCCCTTGTACGCAATCTAGGAATCTTGCCCCGAATGAGTCCTCACCACTGTGTGGGTCAAGATTTATCCAATCTATCTCTTTATGATTAAAGTCTCCCATAATCAAAATCCTACATTTTTTTTCCTGTGCCATGTTAACAACTGAGTTTATGACTTCAATAGTACCTATATGACTTTCCTCATAAACTTCAAGCCTATTTTGGTTCCTTGGTGGGTTGTATACAACAGTTATTATAATGCTCTCTGACCCAGTATTTATGCGAGCAACAAGAAATTCCTTGAACTCACTTTCTATAGCCAAGTTTATTTCTTCAACTTGAATCCTTTCACTTATGAGCAGTGCTATCCCTCCACCAGGCCTCTCAGATCTTTCAACCCTTAGTATTCTGAAGCCCTTAGGAAAAACTGTGACACTGTTTATGTCCTCACTCAACTTAGTCCCTGTAATTGCTACTATATCTGCCTTACTGTTGTAAATCCTATCTCTTAATTCTACTGCCTTACCAGCTAATCCATCAGCATTTGTGTATAACAATCTTAATGAGGCCCCATCCCCTGATCTTCTGTCATTATCTTCTTTATCTCCCCTTTGTCTGGAAGAACTCTGTAACGAAAATTTTTCTTCTGTTCTTCATTTCTTTCGTCATTTAATCTTCTTGCCTCTTGCAACAAGTTTTTGATCTTTCCGATCTCTTCCTGTGTTCTGTATCGTCTAATGAACACTTCTTTGAATTCTTGAAGGTCTTTTAGACTTTTTTTTCTCAACAATATTTCCCTACATGTTTCCCCTCTCTCAAAGGTTACTTTTGTTGGTCTCGGCTTTCCTTCCCTCGAATATTTACCTAGTTGGTGTATGTTTACAATATCCTCAGGACCACAAACTACTCCAAGCTTTCTTATCAGGTCTACAACCCTAGCTTTATTTTCTTCAAGTCTCCCCTGCCATGTTGGCTCCTGGGATTCGCTTATGCCTGAGATTACCACTGTCTTCTCCTTATCAAGTGCCTGTCTGATGAGTGGGTTTGCCCTTTCCATCACAACGTCTTTCATTTTTTCGATTACTGTCTCTTTCTAGTCAACTGTGCTCATCTATCGCGAGTTCAGTGCAATGCGGTTTTTTTTGGCGAGGTTTTTTCTGGATATATGCTAGAATATTCAAATATTAAGAAATTTATATTTTCGGTATTTTAATTATTTTATTGAAATGTTTGTTTTTCATTATTTAATTGATAAAAACATGTATTTCCCAGCCCAAGAATAATAAAACATTAAGAAATAGTGAAAAGCATAAATTTAAACATGTAACTCTGCACCATAAAAAGAATGATTCCGGTATCGGTGTTTTGGAAAACGCTAAGGGTCACACCTACGTTTGCTAGCACATATTAAAATTTCCAGTATTTTGATTGTTATATTGATAAAAAAATTTATTTTCTAGCCTAGAAATAATAAAACAGTTAAAAATAGTAAAAAACATAAATTTCAACATGTAACTCACAGTATTACACCATGTAAATTACGATGCTGGCATCAGATTTTCGGAAAATGAAAAGGGTCGCACATACGTGAGCTACTACGTATAAATATTTCCACTATTCTCATTATTTTCTTGATAAAAGAAGTATTTCCTAGCCTAAGAATTATAAAGCAGTAAAAAATAGTAAAAAAGATAAATTTAAACATATAACTCTCAGTATTGCACCATGTAAAATACTGTTCGATAGCGTACACTGTATTGGCGTCTTGGAAAACGCAATGGCTCTCACCTACGTGAGATAATTCACCGGATGCTATTGGTTGAAAGGGTGGGAGACAACAAATCACAGAATTGTTTTTCTGCATGTTCTGTATCATGGGGTCTGATTGGCTTTTTGATTGAAGCTTCATTCTCCCAGCGTCTTCCATTGTCTCGCCTCACCGTTTCAGTCTAACTCACATGTGCGCTGTTCGTGTTGTGCTTCTTAACACTTTGTGCTTGTGATTTTTTTTCCTTCGTTTTGCAATGCCTCCCAAGCATCCTTCATCTTCTAAGGCTTCTGGTAGTAAGCCTAAGCGGCAGAGGAAGATGTTGACCATAGCAGATAAGGTAAAACTGTCAGATATGCTGAAGGAAGGAAGAGGGTTCGCGGATGTCGGCGGTCATTTTAGCCTCAACGAATCTACTGTTTGATACATAAAAAAGGACGAGGCAAATATCAGGAAAACAGTGACTATTCATTTATTAAAACAGTGAAGAGGGTCGTAACACCCTGCAATTACATAATAGTGAGGATGGAATCTGCTTTGGCCTTGTGGATTGCTGATTGCAGAAAGAAGAATATCAGCGTTGATAGCAATAGCATACAAACAAAGGTGAAGGATCTGTACGAGACATTTACTGCAAACGAAGCTGATGACGACAGTGGCGACCATGGAGAGGATGAGAGAGAAGTTATCGTGAAGCCACAACCAGGACCCTCCAGCAATTCTCCACCGAGGAAAGAATCGTTCGAGGCAAGCAAGGGATGGTTCATCAAATTTCAAAAATGCTATGGCCTAAGGAGCGTTTCGGTTTATAGCGAAGCTGCCTCTGCAGATACAGCTGCAGCTGAAGATTACGTGAAAAACGACCTAAAAAAAATTATCGAAGAAAGCGAATATGCTCTTGAGCAAGTGTTTAACATGGATGAGACGGGGTTATTTTAGAAGAGAATGCCGTCTCGCACTTTTCTCTTCAAGGAAGAAGCTAAAGCCCCGGGATTTAAAGTGCACAAAGACCGCGTTACCCTCATCATGTGCGTGAATGCTGTGGGCTTCATGTTAAACTCCGGGCTTATCTTCAAGTCTAAGAACCCTAGGGCTTTGAAGAATAAAAATAAGAATTATTGCTGCCAGTGTATTGGATGCATAATCTTAAGGCCTGGATCACGAAAAGCCTCACAACGGACTGGTTTCACCGGTGCTTTATTCCTCAGGTCAAAATTTATCTTGCGGAAAAGGGCCTTGAATTTAAAGTCCTTCTTTTGATGGATAATGCTGGTGGCCACGCAACTGATCTCAAATATGATGGTGTTCATGTAGAGTTCCTGCCACCGAATACGACATCACTGATTCAGCCTATGGATCAAGGCGTTATTCGTGCGTTCAAGGCCCTCTACACACGAAATGCCCTTTCAAACATGTTGAATCTATGGATTCGGACAAAGAATTCTCACTAAAGACTTACTAGCGTAACTACACGATTGCTACATGCCTTCAAAATATTAAAAATACAATCAAAGAGATGAAGCCGGCCACAATCAATGCCTGCTGGAAGAAATTGTGGCCCAAAGTCATGTACGACTACAAGGGATTCGCTCCTTACGATGTCCATAACTCGGCAGTTGCAAAACCTGTGAAGTTGGCTGCATTTCTAGGATGAGAATGCTTTGAAGATATGACTCACGAAGATGAGAATGAACTGATCAACTGTCACTCACAGCCTTTGACTGATGAAGACTTGGAGGAAATGACAAAATCAGCGAGTGAAGAAGAGGAAGAAGCGTAACCAGAGGAAACGCACGAAGAAATCGAAGAACCTGGTCGTACACTGTAATGTCTGGTAGCCATGTATGAACATGTGAAAGCAGTCCAACAACTCTCGCAAGAACATGACGATAATGTAGTTCATTCGGTGACCTCTTGCAATCTTCACAACGATGCCATGATTCCTTACAAGACCGTCTTCCAACAAAAGAAGAAACAGCGACAGCAACTCCCCATTACCATGTTCTTCTCTCGCAAAAAGCAGCTGTAAAGCTGTCATTGGCTGCGGAATAATTTCCTCTGGAGTCTATACACGTCATCATCACCTCATTCACGGTAAGTTTACCTATCACGTTCATATAAATATATGCTTGCATGCTGTTATTAATAAAGTAAAAGGTTGTTTTTTAACAGTACAGGGAGGGTTTATGCAGTAAAGGTAAAAATATATGTAAAATACCTATGAATATGAGTATGTCACTTCATCTTCACCTCATTCACGGTAAGTTTACCAATCTCTTTCATATAAATGTATGCTTGCACGCTGTTATTAATAAAGTAAAGGGTGGTTTTTTAACAGTGCAGGGAGTTTTTATACAGTAAAGGTAAAAATAAATATAAAATACCTATGTATATATTGTGATCCTACTTTGCGGATTTTTACTTATCGCGGCCGGTCCCGGAACCAAACCCCTGCAATAAACGAGGGATCACTATATATATATATATATATATATATATATAATATATATATATATATATATATATATATATATATATATATATATATATATATATATATATATATATATATATATATATATATATATATATATATATATATATATAGTTGAGAGTTTGAGAACTAAATTTGCAAGTATATCATATTCCGATTTTAGACAAAATTAAAGAAATATAATGTGTATTAGAGCAAGTACTCATATACTATGGTCAGTATCTCTATGATAAAGTATAGCTCTCATAGCTCCCAAAACTTTATTTTTCACTTGGTCTAAGAGAAAGTACGTGACAGTTTACTGTGGAAATATCTTAAAAGTGAACCCATAATACTTGTTTGTATTAGAGATTAAGGTAGAAATAAATTGTTTGGACTCAAATATTGTATAGCCCTTTATGCATTATTGTATATATTCAGGGAGGAGGTAATTGCAGGGTGTTACGACCCTCCTCACTGTTTTAATAAATGATATAGTCACTGTTTTCCTGATATTTGCCTCGTCCTTTTTTATGTATCAAACAGTAGATTCGTTGAGACCAAATGGCCGCCGACATCTGCGAACCTTCTTCCTTCCTTCAGCATATCTGACAGTTTTACCTTATCTGCTATGGTCAACATCTTCCTCTGCCGCTTAGGCTTACTACCAGAAACCTTAGAAGATGAAGGATGCTTGGGAGGCATTACAAAACGAGAGGAAAAAAAATCACAAGCACAAAGTGTTAAGAAGCACAACACGAACAGCGCTCATGTGAGTTAGACTGAAACGGTGAGGCGAGACAATGGAAGATGCTGGGAGAATGAAGCTTCAATCAAAAAGCCAATCAGACCCCATGATACAGAACATACAGAAAAACAATTCTGTGATTTGTTGTCTCCCACCCTTTCACCAATAGCATCCGATGAATTATCTTACGTAGGTGAGAGCCATTGCGTTTTCCAAGACGCCAATACAGTGTACGCTATCGAACAGTATTTTACATGGTGCAATACTGAGAGTTATATGTTTAAATTTATCTTTTTTACTATTTTTTACTGCTTTATAATTCTTAGGCTAGGAAATACTTCTTTTATCAAGAAAATAATGAGAATAGTGGAAATATTTATATTTACTAGCTCACGTATGTGCGACCCTTTTCATTTTCCGAAAATCTGATGCCAGTATCGTAATTTACATGGTGTAATACTGTGAGTTACATGTTTAAATTTATGTTTTTTACTATTTTTAACTGTTTTATTATTTCTAGGCTAGAAAATAATTTTTTTTTTATCAATATAGCAATCAAAATACTGGAAATTTTAATATGTGCTAGCAAACGTAGGTGTGACCCTTAGCGTTTTCCAAAACGCCGATACCGGTATCATTCTTTTTATGGTGCAGAGTTACATGTTTAAATTTATGCTTTTTACTATTTCTTCCAGTTTTACTATTCTTGGGCTGGGAAATACATGTTCTTATCAATTAAATAATGAAAAAAAAACATTTCAATAAAATAATTAAAATACCGAAAATTTAAATTTCTTAATATTTTAATATTTTAGCATATATCCAGAAAAAACCTCGCCAAAAACAAAACCGCGTTGCACTGGAATCCGCACTTGAAAAAGCACATAGCTAAGCTTGAAAAAGTTCAAAGACATGCCACGAAACTGGTGCCAGAAATACGCAATTTCAGTTATGATGAGAGGCTGAGGGAATTAGACTTACCATCACTCGAAGCTAGAAGAATGAGGGGGGATATGGTGACAGTCTTTAAATTCCTTCATGGTTATGATAGAGTGGATAGGGATCGATATTTTGATATGGCTGGCTCTATAACTAGAGGTTATAGTTTGAAGGTTCGTAAGAAAACTTCTTTGCAGGATGTAAAGAAATACTTTTTCAGTGTAAGAGTAGTTGATAATTGGAATTCGCTAAGCGAGGAGGTAGTTAATGCTATCTCAATCCATAGTTTTAAGGACAGGTATGATAAGTATGACTAAGTATAAAATGGAACCGATCAGGAGACGGGAAGATACGAGCTTTGGGCTCTTTCCCGTAAACACAATTAGGTAATCACAATTAGGTAATCACAATATAGCGAGGGAACACTGTGTATATATATATATATATATATATATATATATATATATATATATATATATATATATATAATATATATATATATATATTATATATATATATATATATATATATATATATATATATATATATATAAATATATATATATATATATATATACACCTAGTTCTTAGAATGAATCAAAGATAGGTTCTCAGAAGTGCCGCGTACTGTAATTTTTGCATAATTTAACGATTCATTTTCCATAAGAAACAACAATAATGGGCATAGATACGTTCCACAACTGTATATAGACACACTATACCAAAGAGATAAGATATGTAAAATATATTTTATAAGTACAAAACAGAGCAGAAACACCTCTAGTTATGTATATCAACATTCAAATAGTGTACAGAATAAAAGATATACAGATTTACTGTACAGTACACAAATTAATGCACTCTATTATACGGTGGGCAACAGGCATACTCTGGGACGTGCATGGTGGCAGTGAGCACGAGGATGCAAACGTTTTGCCACCTCCGTATAAGTTGATGCACCCTTGCACGCTATTTCCCTGACAATATTATATCACAAGTTTATTTGTTGTTTGTTCTTCATGCTTTTTTTCAATTCTCTTCATAATATTTGATCGCATTAAGTGGTAGAAGAGGAGGAGGATGTGGGTGAACGAAACTCTATCTGCAAACATTTTGCCGCTTCCGTATCAACTGATGCACCCACGCACGCTATTTCCCTGATGATATTATATCAAAAGTTTGTTTGCTGTATGTTCTTAATGGTTTTTTACAATTCTCTTCATAAGATTCGATCGCATTAAGCGTTAGAAGAGGAGGAGGAGGAGGGAGAATGAACCACTTTCAGGAAACGTTTTACCGCTTCCGTATCAGCTGATGCACCCTCGCACGCTATTTCCCTGACAATATTATATCAAAAGTCTGTTTGCTGTGTGTTCTTAATGCTTTTTTCAATTCGCTTCATAATATTCGATCGCATTGAGCGGCAGAAAAGGAGTAGGATGTGGGAGAACGAACAACGATTTGCAAACGTTTTCTCGCCTCCGTATCAGCTGATGCATCCTCGCATGCTATTTCCCTGATGATATTATATTGCGAATTTCTTTGCTGTTTGTCCTTAATGCTTTTTTTCCATAATCTTCATAATATCCGATCACATTAAACGGTAGAAGAGGAAGAGCATTCTTTTTTCGAGTTTTTTTGCATGGGGATTATTCCACTTTCACGGATTACAAACATGCGTGAAAAGCAAACTAGGTGTGTATATATATATATATATATATATATATATATATATATATATATATATATATATATATATATATATATATATATATATATATATATATATATATATATATATATATATATATATATATATATATATATATATATATATATATATATATATATATATATATATATATATATATATATATATATATACAGTGATCCCCCTCTGGATCGCGTTTCTTGGTTCGCGTTTTCACTGTACCGCGTTTTTTTTTTGGCAAATTATTATTTTATATTTTGGGTATGGGCAAAAATATTAAAATATTGAAAAACTAAGAATTTTCAGTATTTTAATTTTTTTTATTGAAAAAAAAACCAAATTTCATTATTTAATTGATGAAAAATGTAAAGGGTGTTTTTTAACAGTGCAGGGAGGGTTTATACAGTACGTAAACGTAAAAATAATTGTAAAATACCTATGTACATGAGTATGTCATGTAATTACCACTTCATTCACCGTAATTTTGTCTTATCACTTTCATATAAATTTACGTTGCATGCTGCTATTTATAAAGTAAAGGGTGTTTTATTAACAGTGCAGGGAGGTTTTATACAGTATGTAAACGTAAAAATAATTGTAAAATACCTATGTACATGAGTATGTCACGTCATCATCACCTCATTCACGGTAACTTTTCCTATAACTTTCATATAAATTTACATTGCATGCTGTTATTTATAAAGTAAAGGGTGTTTTTTTAACAGTGCAGGGAGGGTTTATACAGTACGTAAACGTTAAAATAATTGCAAAATACCTATGTACATGAGTATGTCATGTAATTACCACTTCATTCACTGTAATTTTATCTATCACTTTCATATAAATTTACGTTGCATGCTGTTATTTATGAAGTAAAGGGTGGTTTGTTAACAGTACAGGGAGGGTTTATACAGTGTAAGCGTAAAAATAAATTAAAATATCTATGTACTTATAGGCTGATCCTACTTCGCGCTTTTCCTGTCTCGCACCGGGTCCCGGAACCGAACTACTGTGGTTATGATAGAGTGGATAGGGATCGATATTTTGATATGGCTGGCTCTAGAACTAGAGGTCATTGTTTGAAGCTTCGTAAGAAAACTTCTTTGCAGGATGTAAGGAAATACTTTTTCAGTGTAAGAGTAGTTGATAATTGGAATTTGCTAAGCGAGGTGGTAGTTAATGCTATCTCAATCCATAGTTTTAAGGACAGGTATGATAAGTATCACTAAGTATAAAATGGAACCGATCAGGAGACGGGAAGATACGAGCTTTGGGCTCTTTCCCGTAAACAAAATTAGGTTAAAAAAAAAAATATAAGATAAGTAAAACATATTTTATAAATACATAACAAAGCAGAAAGACCTGTAGTTATTTATATTTGTTAACGAAGGTTCATCAACATCGTGACAGGAGATCCAAGTAGGAGGAATGACAGAGCCAAACGACAGGACGCCATGTTTATTTTCTTCTCTATCTCTTTACATAACAACAATGTCTCTCGTCAACTAACTTCCGTTAGCTTTGGACTCACCCTCATCACCTCTGTTATTTAGTAAAACAAGGATTAATAATATCAAACATCGATACTGACCAGTTAGAATATGAAGGTTTCCGAATTTCTTTAGTCTATCAAAACTCATTGAAGTCAAAAGTCTAAAGTTAAGGTATTTCAAATATATATATGAAATAATTAAAACGCTCACTAAATCATTGGGAGACCAAATACAAATTAAAATAAACCAATAAGTGTGCATACATTCCTTGATCATAGAAAACTCTTGCAATTGAAGGTAGACCCAAATAAAAGGAACAAATGTCTATTTCCTTCCTAACACACTCCCCATCATAGGAGTACAGACTCATATTAATCAAGTACAGTAACCTATACAAACATACAGAACTGTACCGGTATGAAATTTCACATCACTTAGCCCTCCAACAGATATACAACATATATAGATACTGGTACTGAAGTATACTGTACAGTACCTTACAGACTCATACTACTGTACAGTACAGTACTCACAAATCAAGTTTCTGAGGAGTCTTAATCGGTCTACCTGAACGTGTATGAATGTCATTAGATACATCAGGCTGAGAGTAAGAGTGGTCAATTTCCTGGTCAGGAGGAGGTCTGGCTTGAACAGATGTATCAGAGAGGAAAAGGCTGATCAACCTTAGCATCATTGGTATACTCAACACTTGATATTTATAAATCATGAAGTCTTTGAATTGGCCTTTTCAAAATCCCCTTAGAAGTTTTCACATTTACACTTCTAATAACTCCATCCCGACCAGGGAAGACATCCACAATTACTCCCAGAGGCCACTGTAATCTTAGAATGTTGTCTTCTTTTACTAAAACTAAATCACCTTTCTTAATGTTACATTTTGCAGTAAATCCTTTAACCACAGGAGGCAGATTAGTAATATAGTTCTTAGTCCACAACCTCCATATATCTTGGAAAAGTATCTTACCAAACATAATAAATGGATTAATAAGGCCTAGAGGGTTAAAGATTTTGGCAATCAGACTTAGCATGCTTCTCTTGTTATAATTCAACACAGTTTGGGTGTTGAACTCTAAACCTGCAAAGGAAAACTCATCAGATGAACTACACCACAGTAATCCCAGTACTTTAGTGTCTTCCTCATAATGCAAATGGTCAAGCTTGTCCTGAAAATTAGAGGTTACCATTTTACTGTTTGACACCCATTTAGTGAGAGGCATACCTGCCTGAGCCAAAACCTCACATGCCTCATTAAACTTATGGGTAGCTTCATCCACTCTATCAGCCCCACTCAGCCAATTATCCACATACATATCTTCCTTTAATTCTTGAATTACTTCTGTGCAAGGATACTTGTCTAAATAGTACTTAATTGTGGCATTGAGCAGAAAGGGACTGGAAGTGTTTCCAAAGGGAACCCTCAGAAATCTCATGTGCTGGACCCCATTCTCATCCCTCAACAAAAAACGGTGTACATCTCTGTTTGGTGGATCAACACTTAGTTGCAAGAATGCTTTTGTTATATCAGCAGTGAGAGCAATGGGCCATCTCCTAAATCTAAGCATGACTTCTATTAAATCTGGGTTGAGGGAAGGCCCTGTGAGAAGACAGTCATTGAATGAAATTCCATTGTATCCCTTAGCTGATGCATCAAATACTGGTCTAACTTTAGTACTTATACTGCTGGCCTTAACTACAGGATGATGAGGCAAGTAGAATGTGGGATTATTACTCTTAATGTCATTCAAAGGAATTTCCTCAATAATACCATCTTTCTCATACTCTTTAAAGACATTATAGTATTCAGCCTTTAACCTTTCATCCTTGTCCAGGCTCACATGTAACTTATCTAGTCTTTTCATTGCAAGTTTCTCGTTATTCAAAAGTGCATCTTTCATCAACTCGTGTTTCCATGGTAGGGACACTTCATATCTACCCTTAAAATAGGAAACATTCTGGGCAAATTCCAGCATGACAATATTTGACTCAAACTTAGGGTCCGTTTCAATGGACTGGATACCTATGGATTCTAAGTCCCAAACTTTACTTACATCATAGTCTGAAACCTTTTAAATGCATAACATTTGAAGTGAAGTTACTTTTACATTAGGACAAGGATGTGAAGAGTGCCAAACGCCAGATAGCACCCACCCAAACACAGACTTCTGAGCTACTACATTCTCCACCTGTACAGACTCACTTGAAATTATGAGACTCCAATAAGCATCTTGACCCACTAATATATCTACTTCTATACATGAATCATCTTGGTAATTATCTGCAAGAGGTAAGGGGAGTTTAGACATTATTCTTCTAGGAACAGCAGTCCTAAGCATGGGGTGACTTATGACTGGTACCTCAACAGCTGTCATAGTAATGGGTGCATCATTGCAATCAAGAATTGTCAACTCAAATATATTACTTTGTCTAACATGGGTAGAATTACCACCACCAAATGCAGAGTAAGAAATGGGTTGGCTAGATTTCCAAGTGGGTTTACACTTCTTAACTAAATTACTGGCTACGTAGGTCCTATTTGACCTTCCATTAAACATTAATTTAGCTTTCTGAACACTCCATTTGATCCAACCACTCTCACAGTAGCTGTCTGTAACACAGTACATGTCTCACCCCCTACCGGTACAGCTAAACAAGGAAGCTCCAGCAAATTTGACAACCAAACCTTTTATTTCATCTCTAAACCTTGTGTCTGTATCTGTAAATTGTTCCTGGGGAGCTGTTATAGGTGCTGGTTCAACCTTACTATTATCCACCTTAACACCACAAATGAGAATATGATGGTTACCCATACATTTTTTACATTTTGCATGACAGCCTTTGGCAATGTGTCCTTTACCTAAACATCTGAAACACAACTCAGCTGTCTTAATTCTCTCCTTACGCTCCTTACCGTCACACTTCTGAGTCTCAAAACATCTCTCAGAAGGATGCTCCTTGTTACAAAACCCACACTGTACTGTTACTCTTTCACCTTTCGAAGATGTGTGTAGGGCAGCAGCATACGCCACCCTCTCTCTTACTCCTCGTGTCTGCCAGGTTGATCTCTCCTCAGCTGAACTCTGGTTCTCCTTCCTCCCAGCTGTGATGTCCTTGAACACTTCAGATCTCTCCAACCTCTCGATTTCATGTTTGAGGAAAGTCAGCAGCCATTCACGATCGCTTTCGTGTCCAGCTCCCTGCCGGGCCCACTCAAGACGAATTTCATCAGGGAGACGGGAAAGCATGATGGGAGTTAGGAAGATTTCACACTGCTTGCCTGAGACACCTAATGCTTCTAAACTTCATATGTGTTTCAGTAGCTCATCTCGCAGACTCCAAAGTTGTGCTGTATATTTAGGACCTCTAGCCTTCACAGGAACATAACTAGTTAACAGAGCTTGTACATTAGCAAATATGACTCTCTCTGGCCTGCTGTATCTCTCCTTCAGCAGGTCACAAGCAATTACATAGTTTGCACTCATCAGTGAGAGCCCTTGAATAACTGATTTGGCCTCACCCTCCAATAACGACAACAAACAAGTAAATTTACTCACATCAGGTAAATCTGTCTCATCAATGTGCGACTTAAACTGGTCCCAGAAGGCTTGCCACTTGGTGATGTCTCCCTTGAACTTGGACAACTCTAACTTGGGGATCTTAACTTCAGGTGACTTGTGACTTGAACTAACACTATGAGCGTTGGATGCGTCTCCTTGATTGTTCTTGACTAAACTTTCTAATGTCTCGTTAGCCTTGTACCAAACTTGAAGGGAAGTATGCCTGAATGTGTCAGCCTCGTCGATACAATCCTCCAGCTCCTTCTCCAGGATAAGCACTTGCAGTTCAGCCTCTTTCTCATCTAAGGTGCTCAGTCTACTATTAAAGACGTCTATGGAGCTCTTGAGCTGAAACCCACTGATGCTGGTCGTCTCTAGCAGGTCCTTCAATGCCTTTTCCTGCCGAATAACTCAACATCTGGCCGACGTCCTCTGCCGCTTCACCAACTGAAATGGGTCCATTGACTGAGCCATTCTCCTCGAAATTCTTACTGATTTCCGCCACAATAACTCACAAGGAAGTCTTGACAGCTTCTACTTCCCGGGTCTGGACACCAAAATGTTAACGAAGGTTCATCAACATCGTGACAGGAGATCCAAGTAGGAGGAATGACAAAGCCAAACGATAGGACGCCATGTTTATTTTCTTCTCTATCTCTTTACATAGCAACAATGTCTCTTGTCAACTAACTTCAGTTACCTTTGGACTCACCCTCATCACCTCTGTTATTTAGTAAAAAAAGGATTAATAATATCAAACATTGATACTGACCAGTTAGAATATGAAGGTTTCCAAATTTCTTTAGTCTATCAAAACTCTTTGAAGTCAAAAGTCTAAAGTTAAGGTATATCAAATATATATATGAAATAATTAAAAGGCTCACTAAATCATTGTGAGAGCAAATACAATTTAAAATAAATAAACCAATCCGAGTGTATACATTCCTTAATCATAGAACACTCTTGCAATTGAAGGTAAACCCAAATAAAAGGAACAAATGTCTATTTCCTTCCTAACAATATTAATAGGCAAATAGTGTTCAGTATAAGAGATATACAGATTTACTGTACAGTAAACAAAGTAATGCACTCTATTATGCATTGGGAAACAAGCATACACTGGGACGTACATGGTGGCAGTGAGCACGAGG